>CABFOV010001146.1:98358-115560 GCA_902141375.1 Timema poppense
ATATATATAACAGTAAACCCTCATGAAATTTTCGCACATTCAACCTTCCCCCCCTCTCCCCTCCCCCCCAAAAAAAGATTTGATCTTTTGTTGGGTTGTTGAAATACTCGGCAAAGTGTATACACAAAATAGCAAAGAGAGTTTATTTTCGGTAATTGATACAAAAATATTGTTAGATTTTTCTTTTAACTTAAATTTTAAACAAACAATATGTTTTAACGTAAGCTGAGTATGATATGTCAGAGGTTGAAAAAAAAACTTCTTTCCATTGATACCTTATTCATCGCTGTAGGCTTTGTATTAGTTGATAAAAAGGGATGTTGACAACATAGATAATATATATATATATATATTGCGCACCGCGTCCCACCACGATCATAGATCTTTTGAAACAATAATGTTTTGCTGGTAATTGATTAAAAAACAAAAGTTTCATAACCACAGTCTTCATTTATTAATTCGAATGCACAGTCTTTAAAACATATTAAATTGTATCCAAACTGTGCCGACACACCTCCTCTACAATGATTCCAAATACACATCTTAGCCAACACGTCTATAGCTTGAAAGCTCCGTGATACAACTGAGCTTTATGATACGAATGAGCTCTATAATTTAACTGACCTCTAGCATAGGTGTTCTCTATGGCCCTTGCTCTTATGGCAAAAGTCCAAAACATATCTTGAATACGTACTTTTAGTTTTACATTACTTTGTGATCATTCGATTATAACAATGATAACGTTACTTTAATATATTAAATATTTTCTTTTATTTCTACGTTACTCTGTGATTATAATAAATAGTAAAATTAATTTAATATTACACTACTACAAAGCCACATGGCTGACTCACTCACTGAAATTAATGTTTACCCACTTCCAGATGAGCTAGAAACTTGAAATTTGGCAAACATATAGCTTTTAGCCTGTAACCGACGGGATGATTTCAAAATAATATAAAAAAAAAATATTTTTTATCCCCTGAAAAAAATGCAAAGTGGCGGAGCAACTTTAAAGTTGGTGCGGACCTTTCTTTGGAGGTTTCTTGTGAATAGACGGTGAGACCTATCGAAAAAATGCTCTGGAATGACAATTGTTTGCATATACTTACAAAGAAAACGTACTGGGGTTTTTCCCCCAACGATCAAAGTGAGTATACATATAAAACCGGCGCTTTGAAATACATTAATATTAGGCTAGGTTTGTATAAGGATTATCCAGTATTAATATGCCATTGTCCAGGGGACGCCTGAATGTACTAATAGCACATCCTTTCTGTGGAGGATTTTTCTTTCCATGTCCCGTTGGGGTGAGGGAATGATGATAGTGGATATGAGGGTTTGGTGCCATTGAAGATCTTAACTTAACTTAAGACAAACTAACCAAACCCTGGTGGCGGTTAAGGCGATTCCTCTTTCGGGAAAAATACCCAAGGTACCGTCCGGGAACTGAGCCTGGTACCTCCAGGTCCGATGCCAGAGGCTCTGGCCACTTTACAACGAGACCGGTTTGGCTATTTAACTAATAGGTGGGAGCATATTCTTCTCGGGAATTATGGATACATTGAAAAAACGCTAAAACAAAATCCACGAGTGAGATTTGTAGGTAAGCGAAATGAGGAGAGGGATCGAATGTCAAAGGGAATAAAAATGGGAGGAACCGGGAGAAATAGATAGAGAGAGAAAGTAACAAGGGATGGTGATACAAGTGGAAGGTCGATATAAGAGAGAGGCACTCCCAGTTAAATCCCTGAGTTTTCGACATAGCGCGCGGTCTGATTAATACGGTAGGATAATCCACACGGACGGTAAAGTCTAAGGGCCTTAGTTAATATAAAGGGGGTCCCGGTGTACTGAGGATTTATGAAGCCCAACTACCAAACTTTGATCACGGTTTATGTTGGGTTTTTTTAAACACAAGCCAACCCTCCTTGATAAACGAGCAGAGATTCACAAAAGAGACGACAGGAAAACAACATTGCACATTATATTCTTGGTGATTAGTCTTTTATACCTCAAAATTTGTTCTGAATACGGCACAGAATACATCTCTTTAAGGCCGGGTCCACACGCAACGTTCTAATACTCAGTTATGACTGTGTAGTCAAATATCTGATAAAAAGTTGCAGTTTAGTGGGGTCCACACAGTACTATTTTCAGAACACTTATACCTACTCAGTTATGCGGAATCCATCTTAGAGCAAGTGTTAGTTTGGTCAATTTTTGCAATTTGTTATTAGGCAAAACAAGGCAAATTAAACGTCCTGGCTGCAATCAATTCTTATAATAGTCTTTTGAAAAGACACAAACTCAGGAATGCCCTTATGAAAATCACTTGAACATTTTTGAAGATCAGTCATCGATGAACAATACAAAAAAATTGATCAAGAAAAAGATACAACCATTTTTTGAACTCCACGATCATTGTTCCCGAACCAATATAAAAGTAAAACTGGGCACCACGTGTAGATAAGATGAAAGGGAGCGTCCACACACACCGACAAGTATGTGCAGGTCACTGACAAATATGCTTTTGCTCTCAGTTTTTTTGTCTCCTCGCACCGTCTGCGCGCATTTCACATAGTTACTCAGTTTTCCGATCTACACACAACGTCTTGAACTGTGCAGACAAAACATTGTAGGCTTACAAAAACCTTGCGTGTGGACCGAGATTTACAATTGAGCTATTGGACAGTTTCGTGTTGGGTCTTTCATACTTCAATCATTTGAGTACCTTGTAATGATATTGGTTTGGATTACTATAAATTATGTAAAAGGTCATGGATGAAGGTAATTTTTCTTTAAAGTAATATATGTAGAGTATCCTTTTAAGATTCATCAATGAAGAAACACGCGCTTCTCAGAAACAATGTGAAAAGGATTTCACCACTAAAATATATTTTTTATACCATCTTTCTTGTTAAAAGAATAACTGCGTCAATTCCTGTTAAAAGGAACAACTACTGAATATTTTGCAGAAGATGCCAATCCCCTATACTAATAAGAAGCCAGCATTCACAACACCTGTCGCCAGGACTCTTTCTATTGGTTAGTTTTTACACTGTTGATGAAGGAAGAAAAAGGCAAGGGGTATGTCATAGATAAACCGTTGTGCGTATGTTTAAGGCATCTATCCCGCCCACGCACAAGTCAGTCAAAGTCACACACTGGCAGTCAGTCTAACACAGTATAAAATAATAATAATAATATCACAAGTGTGCAGTGATATAAAACATTTAATTGGAATATGTATAAGTAATTAACAGGTATTATTAAATAAACCGTGTGTGAATAAACAGCCATCAACAGTTCTCTTTCTTCAATTTTATTAATATACCGATTTAATTAGTGCTCGAACACGGAGCTATAGACAGCTGATTAAACGGTATCTTTTCCGTAAAGTGATGATAGGCGCTCAATCACGGAGCTTTAGACAAGCTATAAATCATCACAGCATTATTATATCAAGGAATTAATCCGTAGTGTTTCAATCGATGCCCAAAGCGGGGTGATTGGTTCCATAGTGTTACAATTGACGCCCAAAGCGCGGATCCTTTAATTTATAGTGTTTACACCCTTAACTTGGAAGGCAACGTTGAGTTAAGTTCAGTATTTTTACGGTTTTAATAAAGAAAAATTCTTTGGCCAAAAATAAATAGAAAACTTCTTCTGTAAAAAAATTAATTATTTTAACTTTTAACACATTATTATCTCAACAGTTCTCAAATATCAGTCAAGGTCATCATGTGATTCAAACACAATATATTTAAATGCAGAGATAAGTTTTCTTGTTGAATAACTACCCATGACATATATTTTTAAGAAATGTTTATGTTACTATGTGTAGATAAATAAACGAGATGTACTTACTGAGGCAATATTTTGTGTATTTTGGTTAGTTTTTGTTTTGTTTTAAGAAATAAAAACATATCCTGAGTTCCCTTCTACAATATCGTAGCACATGAAACATGTCGTGCTTACCGTAGTAGCCTGAGAGATTTGATTACTCCAAACATGTATGGTATGCAACTCATCATTCTGTAATCACCCCCACTCTGCATTATCTTCATCCCTATTTGGAACCAAATATTTTCTTAGACACTTGGATTTCAAACGCCCTAAGCTTGTTTTGGTTATGATGGGTCGTGAGATCATGATTCACTACCATAAATATGTGGGTAATTAACCATCAATATCTCATATATCTACTTAAAATTAACTTATCTCGTAAGATATTTAATTAATTAAATAGATTAGGTTGTTTTTCTCATAACTTGACATTTATTTTCCCCAATAATTTTTTTTTAAATTATGTAAGCCAGATTTTTTTTATTTTAAATACATTTTACCGATTATTTTTTTAAATTTATAAAATTACTATTATGATAGCTCATATTAAAACTTAATAATTTTTTTAAATATTTAAAAATACAGATGTAAACATAAAATAGCTTATATTTAATGTGTTTTGTTTTCATCAGACGTATTACTTAGAATTTTACCTACTTCAGCGGCCTCATTATCTAAGACACTATTTTTGCGATTGACAAAACTGATGATGATGGGAAGTTGGTGGTTCGATTCCAGTCGGGTACACTGAGGAGGGTTGTTCTTAAATGGTTTCCTACCTCTCCCTTCAAGCAAACGCAGGTACATTTCCTCTAAATTAAACTTTTCTCATACTTAACCGATCAGCGTCATTTGTACATAAGCGATTTAGTAGTAACACCCTCTACTATAATTAAAAAAATAAAAATTATAGCTAAATTATTAAATAAGAATAGAGTTAAGACCTCATATAAATTAACTACTATTTTGATTGTATTTAAATAAATTGCCATTCAATAACTGAATGTACTTAAAAAATTTTTTTTTGAAATCTCACATCAACACGTATTTGGTGCTATTTTTTAATCTTTAAATAAATAAACGCTGGCCTAAAAAAATATTAATTTCATACCCATTGTTGTCATAAAAACATATAAATTATCATTTGAACTTAATATCTTTCGAAAACAGGAATTGAGTACAGTTTATATAAAATATTCCATATGGTTTTACAGTTTCACTCCATTTTAATCGTTTGACAAAAAAAAAAATTAAGTTTGTGATAAATGAGCTCTTCAATTAAAATATGACACAAGTATAGCGTGTGTTTATTTTATCCTTTCAGAGTACTTTTAACTAAAGCTTTGCTATCCTCAACCTACTTTCTCAACACTTTTTTATTCTAAAGCCTGTTAAAAAAAATGATTAAATTTTAATCAGATGACTGTGCACAGCTGTCATCTGAATTACAAATTCCATTTACAGAATCCCCTTCCATTCCCCCCTCCCCTCTACTCCTCTTTCAATCCTATCCTCGTTTACATATTCGCGCTTTAGTGCCCCTTTGGTTTTTGCGGACGCTCTAGATAAAGGGTCACCAAATTTGGACAATTCTTATATATTTTTTGCAACCATACACACAAGTTCATTTTGAGAACTAGAAATTTATTATTGTATCACCATAGTCGTGTTTTCTTAGGATGTTAATAATTATGATCAATTTGATCACTATACAACATTATATTTTGATTCATATATATTACTACCAGAAGCTCATCATTGATTCTGGTTATATTAAAATAATATATGTACGTTAAAAATTTAACAATATATAACTAACAGCGATAAATGTATTTAGATTATATCTTTATTATTTATATGTGCTTTATTCTTTTAGAAGGGTCTTATTTTAAGGTATTTATATAATTTTATAATATTATGAACAAAACAAATGAAAACAACATTTTTATTTTGACCTATTTTCACTAACCATTTAGGTGATACGTTGTATAAATACATTTAATATGTTTCTTTTGGGGCTGAGTTATATAAAGAAGGTAGAAATTTAGAGGAAATGGGCCTGCATTTTGTGAAGAAGGGAGATTGGGTAACTTTTTACGAAAATGTACTCCCAATACACCTGATCTGGATTTGAAACCCGATCAATGTTACTAACCAATCGGATGTAAACAAAAAAAAAAGTAGATGGGCTTAGCCCCGAAGTAGTGGGTGGTACGAAAATAGAATAAAAAACGTGGTATATAGGGTGACGATATTTTTGGCACTTTATTTTCAAAGATCCTTTTAAGATCTAGCATTCCAAATAATTGAATTGGGTCATGTATTTTTTGTTACATTCTAGAGCATCAAAGTTCACCACCGCGACTTACTAACCGTTCGTGTTATATGCTTATGTACTAATACCACTAATGATTCTAGGGATTAGGAAGTTTATATTTAGAGGAAGTGTGTCCACAATTGCGTGGAGGGAGAGTGAAGCACCATTTTCGAAAAAAAAAAAAAACTTCAGTACACCCGACATATATTCTAACCTTGAGCTATCCATCATCGGCAGTAGTCTAGTCTACTGCGAAAGTAGCGCTTTAGACCACGTGGTCACCTGGTAACATACAAGAAATCACCCTATTTGGTCACCATCAAATGAATCAAGAAACGTGAACCAAATCTCTATAATAAAAAAAAAGGAATCTCCGAATCCCTGCCCCCTCCCCCCGCTGTCCCGCTCATACAATTCTTCGTGGAAATCTTGAGTAGATCAATACATTCCTTGGGGCAGTACGAGACGACACGCACTGTTACGCATATTATTGCGTTCATGGTGCGGGAAGGGTGCGTGAGTTGGGCTTTTTTTGGGGGGGGGGTTATTAAGGAGGGGATGGACGGGCTGGGTCAAAAGGGGTAGTGAAGGGTGAAAATAGGACGGTGAGGAAACTCATTCCCTTTTGATTTCTAGTTCGGTTGTGTTTTTGTATTTCTGTGCGTGTCGACACTAAGCGAATGAAACTGTCACTTGGAGCGCTAGCGTCAAACTCAATGTACAAGGTCCGTCTGGATATAAAATTTAATCATTTTATAAACTGATCTTGACGATTTTTTTTAACCTGTCACTTGAATGAAAATACCAAAAGTAGAAAATTAGTATCCTTAATTCCATATTATGATAGATTACAAAAAGAATTTTTTACTCATTTATAGTAAAATCTAATGGAAAAAGCCATTTATTTTATTCAGATATCAGTTCAAGACTAAGAAATTAATTTAAATTTAGAACAAACACAGTATCCAGTCCTTAGCCTTCATCAATGCGAAATGTGAAAACCACATTTCACCAATGATAAATATTTCGGCCATGCCTGAAATCAATATCAGAACCCTTAGGCCTTAACTCAGAAGGCAGACAAGCTATAAACTGAATTAAGGTGTCGGACATCAAATACAAAAATAACAACAAAACGAACACTACCAAAAAATGTCAAAACTAAGTAATCTACCACACTCATATTGGATAAAAAGGCGTTTTTTTATAATTGATGCATCAATTTTGGAAGGAGTTGTTTTAAATTCCAATAGGCCCAACACTTAATCTAGTCGTGACACTACATTATTGTGGATAATAATGGGTCGGTATTTTTGTTAGTGTATTTAACACGAAGGCTATCAGAATTTTTGAGCTATGTATGAATAAGGAACGTTCTTAATATGAAATACACTTATATTTGCCTGGGAAGAAGATGGAAAACCACATACGGGTAGATAAAGCCTTCATTTTTTTTATTCTTAAAATATATCGTTAACAGGCCCCTGTGTCAAATAAATGATTAAATAATACAAATTATTAAACACATTTTCAGGATGCCATTATTTGTGACTTTCAATAATTAAAGATCCCTATCCTATTCACTTATTATTTAATCTCTTTTGGTAATTAATTGTAGATAGAACTACATTTTACAAATATATATTTTAATTTTCTATAGAAAATAAACATAACTTTACGACCAAAACCGTTACATTAGGGTAAACAAATAATTTTGTTTATAGGTGAAATTATTTTTTTATAAAATACCAAGAAATTGATGATTTAAGGTGAAAGCGTAGGGGACGCATGAGCGGTAGTATTTTTGATTTTTTTTTAAAGAAAACATTTATTTGGTCAAAATATATCAATTCATTTATTTCTCCAGTAGAAATAAGGTTTAATTTTCTTCGTGTGGTGGTATCAACAGTTGTTGAATCATCTGTCGAGGGTGTCCTGGAATTTGATGACCACTTTTCCTCTTCATTTAAAAAGCTTCTCATCTTATGCTCATGACAGATAGCCAAGAACTAATAATATTACCATGAGGAATATGAGAACAAGAGGTAGGCCTTATGACGCGCCTCGGCGGTTTAATTGGCTAACGTGCTGGTTTAGTGTTAATCTAGACTGTCGAGGACGGGAGATCAAGGTTCGAATCTCAGCCGGGTGAGCTAGGGGTGGTTTTTCTTAAATGGTTTTCCACCCTCCCTCCACGCAAATGTGGACTCACTTCCTCTAAATTGAACCTTTCTATTTCTTAACTCATTAGATTAATTCTTACTTAAGCGTATAACCCGTACGGGTACACACGCCCTGGTATTAAATGATTTTAAAAAAATGTCCCAGAAATGTAATCTCTATATGCTTTTTTTTGTTATTATTTTTTGAAATTTCTTTCCCTGTATTTTCCCCTCCCCCATTGAATCACAACCATACTATTTGATGTATTTACGTATATATGTAATAGGTTTGTTTTGTCTTCGTCTCCCAGTCCAGCCCCATCACCTACTTAGTAGGTGGCTAACCCCCACGACCAAAAGAAAATTCATTCAATTTTCTTCTACACACATGTCAAAAATGTATGGGGAAAGTTTAATCTCCTCACATGAGATTATATGGTTTTGTTAGTCACAAAAATATGTTGATAGTAGTATAAATCTGATAATCAAACGAACACATATTTGTAGGTGATTTCATGGAATTTTACACGTATTTACTCCTCTCTCTTACTAGTAAGTTTTATTTATCTCTCTTATGAAAAGCAGGAAAAGATGTTTTACCTCGTAGGTGTCCACAAAAGGGTTATATGGCTGGACCAGTTTGAGAAACACTGATGTAGAACATGCACTATTTTGTAGGCATAGCTCTAGTTTCTATCAAGCTAAGAATCAAATAATATTTAGCACCACGTCTTACTACCCGTTCAGTTTATACGCTTTAAGTACTAATTACTCTAATGTATTAGGAATTGTGAAGGTTTAATTAGAGGAATTGAACCCGCATTTGCGTGGAAGGAGAGTGGAAAACCATTTAGGATAAGCCACCCCCAGTTCACCCGACCGAGATTCGAACCTCGATCTCCCCGTCCTCAGTGGTCGAGCTCAACACGACTAGTACGTTAGCCAACTACGCCACCGAGGCGGGTAAGAATTAAATAATGTGAAGTCCTTAATTTAACACTTAAATAAAAATAAAAGTTTTTGAAATTCTTACTGAAGTGAAACCTCGTTAAACGGAGACAGGGATTAACGAAAATCCAAATAGTCCGGAAATTATAGGATTTTTTTTAGCACCGTAGTTTTCCACTCTTCCTCCACGCAAATGTGTGTACACATACTCTAAATATAACCTTACCTTTCCCTAAAATTTTTTAGCGTTACTTAGTTCATAGACGTTTAACATAAAGTTATAGTAGGACAAAATTTTTTCAAAATATTTAATGCTTAGATTGTTTCTGTGTGAAAATTTACATTTCTTTTGAATCGTAGGAATATTAAGCTACGGAGAAACTTTATTTTTAAACCAAGAAATGAACATTCGTGTAAGATAAATAGGTCAACAATTAGGTTTT
The DNA here is from genome assembly GCA_902141375.1 of Timema poppense. Lineage (NCBI taxonomy): Eukaryota > Metazoa > Arthropoda > Insecta > Phasmatodea > Timematidae > Timema > Timema poppense. Next base: position 108,078 of record CABFOV010001146.1, read on the forward strand.
TAATGCTCTACATTTTCTACCGCCCTACCTTTTGTCGGTTTCCTGCATGAAGTTACATTTTCTACCGTAGCCAGCCAGGACCATGGAACTAATACACTTTTATTACTACCCTACCATCTGTAGTTACAGAGCATTTTCAAATCGACTTTACCCCCTTACCCCCTCATTTTCCTTCTCTCACAAGCCATGAGCTTTCCATTAGCAAAAGAAAAAAAAAATCTTATGTTTTAACAGACAAAGAATTTCTAACCTAGACAAGAAGAGGAAGCTATTATTTAATAATTTGAGAGTGTGCATAATTTATAATAATTACAAACAAAATCATATGCGTGAAAGATATTCAACTGTAATTGTATATTAAGTACATAATAATTGATAAGGGGGTTTTGGGAGTGTAAAAAAAAGGGTTGAATAATAGTAAGCATTTTTTACTTTCATTTATTAATTTTTTTTTATTATAGAATAATATTTAGATGCTCTTTTTTTTTTCAAACGTGTGCTAGGTCACGTGTGTCTATTAGGAAATAATTTGTTACAATTCTTATGAGTTATGACGTTTCGGATTAAATAAGATAAAAAAACCTTAAGTTCTCTTTTCCTACCGATATTAAATAGTTAGTAATATTTTCTTGTTATTTCTTTCGTGAATCAGATCTTCCGTTCTTATGACCATGAAATTTCGTTCCTGTTTTCTGAAATATAGATTTAGATAATTACAGATGTGAGATGTTATTGTTAAAAAGTTAGTTGATTATTTATTATGAATTAAAAATGAGAATATAAGGTTATCTTCCCTCTTTAATCTAAACGTAGCATATTGAATTGTCCGCCTGAAGGTGTATAGTCGAAAATAATCGTTATTACGAAGAAAGAAGCACGAATCAATGTGAATTAAAATGTCTTTTGAAGATGAAGGTTTCTTTGAGAGGTAAAAAAAAAATGAAACGCCAAAGAGATAGAAAATTGAAATGGTTCTGAAGCGCCTCTTTTTTTTTTCTTGTTGTTGTAGTGTTGTTTTATTTTACCTTGAGCCATAAGTGCTGATGTCATATTCTCTCTCTTCAAGAGTGTCATTAGATTGTAAATTTAAAAAAAAGCTCACTCCGTTGTTCTTATTGGTCCGTTTCTTTGAGACAACGACAGAACGTTAGGGCAGCTGTCTTCTACATCCAAACAAATGTTGACGTAATTATGTATTCTTATCAAACATAGTTAAGGTGAAAATGTAAGGAACATTGAATAATGTCAGTGTTTTTGCAGTCCTTACAGCAAAACTTTTTTTTTTTTTGCAAAGTAAATAAAATGTTTCTCCAGTATAAACATAGTTCACTTTTCTTCACATGGTGATATCAACAGTTGTTGAATATTTGTCAAGGGTGTCCTGGAATTTAATGACCAACTTTTTCTCTTCTTTTAAAAAGTGTCTCATCTAATGGTGCTATGCTCTTGGCAGATATTCAACAACTGTTGATATCACCCTGTGTATAAAATTAAATTATAATTGTACTGGAGTAATATTTGATTAATTCTGGCAAAAGGTGACCTGGTGGTCTAGGGGTAAGGTGTCAGACTTCTATGTTGGCGGCCGGGGTTCGATCCTCGGTCCCGGCAAAGATTTATCTGATTACCAAACCCTTCCTTCACCTCTGACAAGACATCTTGTGAATGTGAGGAATGCCAGGCCTCCACCGTGGTTCGGATTCCACGTTAAACTGTAGATCCTTCATTTCATCTCATAATCACCCTACCATTACACATTAGCGTAAGTGCGTATAACCTGAACGGGTAGTAAGACGCGGTGCTAATAATAATAATAATAATAATAATTCTGGCAAAAAAAAGTTAAATATTAAAAACTATAGATACCCTGACCTCTTCTTGCGTCCACTACACTCTCCCTTAAAGTATCCAAGAACCTAAGGACCTAGTGGACCAAATATATAAGTACCCTGACAGAAATTTTGATTTATTTTGACCACAGCACATTATTATCTGGGACATTATAATATATGTTTATATTTTATAGTTTCTTTAACAAATTTTAAATTTAGACTCTAGTTCACGAACTATAAACATATTGAGTAAAATGTTTAAATTAATATAATATTAATGGATTAAGATTCGCTTCAATGGCCGCATAATATAAGGCGTTACCAACAAAAAATACTACTTTTGATGACGAGGAAATGTGGTTAGATCCCGGTCGGGTGTATGTCTAGTAAGATGTGGTTATAAAAATACGGATTACGTTTAAAATAATAATTATATGCCCTAATAAAAGAAAAATGTTATTCAGAAATTGGTTCTACTGTAGAGTTATATAGAATCATGATTTTAAATTTGAAACACATATCATATCATTTTGAAGATTCCACTTATGTTTATTTTTACATGTGTGTAGAATGGATATTTTTTGTTACAGAGTGTACAAACACATGGTTAGTTTAATATCATGCTAGGTTGCAGCTTATTAGAGAGGATTAGTATCTAGGAAATATATTCTCGATAGTGTTAAAGATGTTGTTTTCTTTCCTTTTCTTTTCAAAAACTCTGCCAATTTCGTGACTGGTTTCCCTCGTTCCCTCTGGCTTTATTAATTCCTGTGGCAACTTGGTATTACCCCAAGAGGCTATAGCAAAGAGAGGAAAATGTGTTATATAATAAGAAGCAGGAAATAACAATTTTGTGCTACAAGTTTATCCATCTCTTTTTAAATCGACCAAACAAGTGGTTACTTCAACAAAATCATCAGTTCTGTCTTACTTTGTACTCAGTGAACGTGAAGTTCAGAGTTCGAATCCCAATAGGCCTTACTAAGGGTTTTACCCCCTGACACCAAAAATAGTGTTCTAAAATATGTTACTGTGAATGTGCTGAATTCGTTATTTTGTAAAATAACCAGTGAACGTATAGAATCACTGAAAGAGATGGTTTATTTAGCAAATAATAGGATTTATCTCAATTTACAAGTGATTTTATAAATTTCCCAGTGCAGTTTGGTGAACGTATGAAACATGAATTGTACTATCCACATTTACCGGTGATTTTATAATATATTTAGTGTATGTGGATACAAATATAGAACATAAATCCAGACTAACATAAACTAACCAAGTCTAACCCAACCTAATCTCAAATAAACTAGTCTAAGCTTGTCTAAACTAGCCTAACTTGCCTAAACTAGCCTAACCAAAACTAAGTTTAACGTGACTTATTAACATTAATTGGAAGTTGATTGTAATTTTGTAAACTCACAGGTGATTTTGTAAAATGTTCAGCGAGTATGTGAAATAGTAAATACATTTTTTACATTCCCCAAGTGAACCAGTGGCTTTGTAGAATCACCAGTGACTTTACAAAATCATCACATTCATCACACTCACAGTAGAATATACACGCTCTTTGAATCACGGGTCGGCAATTGGCTAATCTTGTGGCAATTTTCAGTCTACCGGCAATTGGCTAATCTTGTGGCAATTTTCAGTCTACCATATAAGAAAACAATATGCTACAATATATATAGCTCGCGAAATATATCGAGTACTTTCAAATAAAATAATTTTGTGACCAAAATTCTGGAATAAATTAAAATTAACTATGTATAAAAAAGTATTATGTTTGTAAGAGCAGGTTTTTTTTTTTTTAGTTCGACTAAGAGCATTATTGTTACAGGAATTATTTCAAGTTGAATCTCTGTAATGGATACATGCATACACCATGATTATATAAAAATATTTTCTTTGTGAAAAAAATTACAATCATGCAAATTCGAATTTTTAAACCAAATTAATATAGTTTTATAGTTTTTTTTTTAAATAATTGAAAATAAACATTGGGAGACTATTTAAAATTAAATTATATCCTAAAATTGAATTAAATTATTCAAACTAGGAATCTTCGAGAAAAATATCTACAGTACCATGAAATAATAATTTTACATTTAGCCTTAAATCAAACTCCAAATTACTTCTAGATGCATTCTACTGTCAAATATTTGCCGGAAAAGACCACATCAAATAATTACTCGAATAGAGGCATCTAACTGGCACAAAAAGTCAGGGGGATAAATCTCTAAATAACTTCCAAGGTCATCCAAATTTCATAAATCTTTAGGTGAGGAAAACTCCAAATACTTTCTAGACGCATATAATTTTGAAGAATTTTCAAGCGAAGACCACTCCAAATAGCCTATTTTCTGAAATAATTAAAAAAAATTTTTTTTGTGGAATACCACTTCATAGATTATTTAAGCAAACCCTTTTTTTTGGTAAAAAAAAAATTGGTTAAATATTGCTCCATTAGACACATATAATATAATTTTCTTCTTATTGTGACTTCAACAGATCTTGAATATCTGTCAAGGTGTCCAGGAATTTAATGACAGCTTTTTATCTTAGTTTAAAAAGTTTTTCATTTAATGCCACATTGCTCATGATAGATATTCAACAACTTTTGATATCACTTTGTGAATAAAATTAAACTCTTTATTTCTACTGAAGCAACTTTTTTTTTATTTTGGCAAAAAAAATGCTTTGCTATAAATAAGAACAAAAACAAAAGAGTATTTTCTCATGTCTCTTCACACTTCCAACTTAAGTCATTTAATAGTTCTCAGGAGAGGAACTCTCTTTCTTAGAATATAACTTTTGATCTAAATAGATAATTTATATATTATTATGTTAACACCCTTTCAAGACTACCCCCTTATTCATTAGAACATAATGTTTTATTTCTTCGCAAGGCTAAACAAACATGTCTTATTATTGGCTAGTAGGATTTTTATCGGGGGTCTAGAGTTAATACAGTCAAATCAACACAGGTTATTTTATAACATACTATAAATTTTTTTAAATTTAGGTTGACATTGATAGAATTTTTCTATATTATTAAATAAAGATACTGTGACATGACTTAAGAAAACGAGAAATTATATATAATAATAATATTTAGCACCGCGTCTTACTACCCGTTCAGTTTATACGCTTTAAGTACTAATTACGCTAATGGATTAGGAATTGGGAGGGTTTAATTAGAGGAAGTGAACCCACATTTGCGTGGAGGGAGAGTGGAAAACCATTTAGTAAAAACCACCACCCCAGTTCACCCGACCGAGATTCGAACCTCGATCTCCCCAGTCCAGCAGTCCAGCAGTCGAGCTCAACACGACAAGCGCGTTAGCCAACTACGCCTCCAAGGCGGGTAATTATATGTAGTAAATTTTTTCTTAGTTCTCAGGTAAGGTTCTTCCTATGAAATTTAGATTGTAACGTGGGTACTAATTCAAAAAGATGTGTGGACCCAAGTCACCCAAGTCTTGATACTGGGGGTTCTAACAAATAGGATTACTATTTAATTTGCAGGTTGGTCCCTCTATCCTATTAGTGAATATCTATTCACTACGGCTTAATGTATATTACTAGTTATACTTGTAGTCTGAATTGGTGTGTAAGTTTGGTGACGGTGTGGTCCTAGAAAGTGTAACCTTTAATATTCTGATATAAATATATCTAATCACACCAACGATGAGTGTACGAACCAGTTGGTTGGTTATTATATCATTGTTCGTTGACGTACCTGTTAGAATACATTTTGTTCATGTGTGGCCCTATTAGGGTATTTTGACTTTGAACGTTGGTGTTCTTGTCAGAATAAATTGTAGTTTGTTCATTGGATCCCTTGCAGGGTATTCTGATTTTGTTCATATGTGGCCCTATCAGAGTATTTTGACTTTGATCGTTGGTATTCCTGTCAGAATAAATTATAGTGTGTTCATTGGATCCCTGGCAGGGTGTTCTGATTTTGTTCATGTGTGGCCCGACTAGGGTATTTTGACTTTGATCGTTGGTATTCCTGTCAGAATAAATTATAGTGTGTTCATTGGATCCCTTGCCGGGTATTCTGATTTTGTTCATGTGTGGCCCTATTAGGATATTTTGACTATGATAGTTGGTATTCCTGTCAGAATAAATTGTAGTTTGTTCATTGGATCCCTTGCCGGGTATTCTGAGTGTGTTCGTGAGTGCCCTGTCGGAGCTATTTTAATTCGATCAATCACGCACCATCCCTCCAATCTTTATCCTCCAAGAGAATAAGCGCGCCTGCGCGTGGAAGAAAGCAGTTTTACCTGATACTCCCTCCTCCCCCACCCCCTCCCATGCGTGTGTTTGGGCGTGAACCCCAGGGTCCCTGCGTTGCACCCTCAAATTTACTGTTTGTGCGAATTGTGGCGATGTGTTTTGTTAACGAGGATATGTTATCAACCTAAACTCGTAAAAAATAAGTGTTTTGAAAACAGGGTGGGAAAGGTTTGTTGAAGAGGGTGGCGGTATTGAGGGGAGGGGAAGGGTTAGCTCACAGATTGGTTGGTTGTTTATTATTGCTATGCTAATATTTTGAATAGGTTTGTTTGCTCGAAATAAATTTTGGTTGACCAATTTCATATTATAATATTTGGCATTCCCTGGATAAAGGGGAGCAGATTTGTGGTGAGTCAAAGTCAATATTTTTGTAGTTTCTATAGCAAAAATATTTTTTGGCTGGAATAAATAAGATATTGCTTCAGTATATACTTTCTTTTTTCAAATAGTATCAACATTTCTTTTTTATCAGTCATAAGCATCGTTGATTTTGACCAGGTCCTTTTATCTTAATTTAAAAAAAATGTATTTTTTAAATATATACGCATGATAACTATTCAAGATTTTTTTAAATATTAATTTCTTATTACCACGTATTACTTACTATACGTTCAGGTGTACCTCTTCAAAAACTTCTGATACTATTATGTGTATTAAATTAAATTTCACAGTTATTAGAAGTAATGTTTTATTTATTTTAGCCAAAAAAGTTATTGTTATAAACACTGCAAAAATTATGTATTTATTTAACCACCCCTTCTACACTACCTTAAGGGCATCTTCAACCGAGGCATTACATTTTCACATTATTATTAAATAGAATACACTCAAATCTTCACAGGAAATGTTAAAACTGCACGAGGGAGGAAATATAATTTTTCTAGTTTAGGGACGGAGGGAGGGGTGTCTGCTAGATATTTTACTATATCTTTAGCCAATAAAATTTTGTATTCGTATGTATTATGTCCTTCCCTCCATGGTGATACGAACCCCACTAATCCCCCTTTTTTTATGCCCCTGCCTTTCTTACAGAAAAGTTACTATATCTACTCTCACGTATTTAAATTTCAAGTCGTGAGATCTGAAACTGTCACTTTTGTTAAATATTATCAAAACATGAAGAAAAAAAAAACAAGAAGAAAATATTAAAATCCTATAAATTCTGGCCGCATAAAAATTGTGATTTTACCATCTAAAAAAGGCACTTTATTGAATAGTTGGACTATACCTTGAAAGCTAGATTCCATGGAAGAACAGTAGGAAAACTTATATAGACATCATCCAGTTTTCTTTCGTCCATGGTTCAGATGGCGTGGGCATACAACGTTGGAAATAGGAGGGGGGGG
>CABFOV010001146.1:116165-132144 GCA_902141375.1 Timema poppense
GGCACAGATTTATCTGATTACCAAACCCTTCCTTCACCTCTGACAAGACATCTTGTGAATGTGGGGAATGCCAGGCCTCCACCGTGGTTCGGATTCCACGTTAAACTGTAGGTCCTCCATTTCATCTCACAATCACCCTACCATTACACATTAGCGTAAGTGCGTATAACCCGAACGGGTAGTAAGACGCGGTGCTAATAATAATAATAATAATAATAATAATTCAGTCCTTCTGAGATCTAATAACATGGTTGGAAACATAGATTTAGCTTTCTTCGAATAATGAAAGCGTTTATTTTATAACGTGTTGACAAAAGAAAATGTTAAAGATAATTGAGTATTTATTGATAGTCCTAATGGTTCTCACTTCTTAAGCTTCGAAATTTCCATAACCACGAGAAAGATCCCAGTGTGAGGATATGTTCCTTTAGTGTGACACCTTTAGTGTGGTGATGCATGGAACGCAAGAAAAGGTCAATGTTTTTGTAGTTTTTATGATAAAATATTTTATTGATAAAAATAAATCAAATAATGCCTCACATGATGACCTCAAGAGTCTTGAATATCTGTCAAGGCTGTCCTGGAATTTAATGACATCTCTTTCTATTCATTTAAAAAGTTTCTCAACTAACGCGGCTACGCTCATGACAGATATTAAACAACTATTGATAGCACCGTGTGAAGAAAATTAAACTTCGTTTCTACTGGAGAAATATTAAATTTATTCTAAAAAAAAAAAGTTTTGCTACAAAAATTGCAAAACATACTGACCATTTTTCGCGTTCCCTGAATCCCCAACTTGAGTTAAGATTTTAGAGTGATATATCAAAAATAGTTTTGATTAAATTAAATCAAAAAGTATTTCCAACACCTTCGCTAAGTCAGCAGCGTAACTTTCTACTGAAATAAGCGTTTTTAGTTCGATTATGGATATGGTTGAAAGATGTTTAGTTGATTAAATGTGGGTTTCCCTTTTCACAGTGATGAGCTAAAGACCGGAGGCTGGATGTTGTGTATATTCTAAATTTAAGCTAGTCTATATTTTGTGTGCTGTTATATTAAGTTATTCTAGAACGTGCACGTTATATACCTCAAATAAATTAAAAATAAATAAATAAAATAGTGCTCAAAATGTTATGTTGATTTTATATTTCTACGTGTACTGATATTAACAGCTCTCAAATATATGTCAAGGGCATGTTGGTATTTAAGGAAGAGAACATATCCCAGTCAAATGCCACCAAATCCATTACAGATATTTAATAACTTTTCATAATAATGTTATTAGTAAATCAGCGATAACAGACCTTAAATATCACGCGCTGCCTTGAAATGTTGTCTCCGTCTAGGTCGGTCTAGTTCAGGGGTGGCCAAACATTAGATCGTGATCTACCAGTCGACCGCATCCAATAGTTTGGTTGATCACCTGGTCGATCGATTACAGAGATTGAGAGAAAGTAAATGAGAAAGAGGTTTAGCAGATTTTTCTTAAATAAACATTAGAAAATATAAATATCGAAACTATCTGATGATCATTTACAATCCTGCCTTCATTTATGACCAAATAATAAAGAACTCTCATTCAAAAAACTATCATATCTTTATCATTAATCAACTTCAAAGTCATGTGTTTAGTTAAAAAAATACCTTTTTCAGGAGAGTTATGGAAACTCTGTTTCAATGTGTAGGCACTATAAGTTCTTGTATACAATCTAGTTTTACAATTAAAACACAAAATGGGTTATAGATTTTTCTACCAATGAAACAAACAATAAAAGCCAATGGTTCCGTAGTAGATCGCAAAGTATTTTTCTTCTCTAGAGTAGATCCTTAGATCAAAAAGTATGTCCACTCCTAGTCTAGAGCCTCTTTCATTCAATATCTGGCTTCCCCCATATATGGATGTAAAACTGAACCAAACGTTGCATCAACTGAAACAATATCTTAATTATTTTTGCCAATTTCTTTTAAACCTTAAAAAAACACTTACTTAAACTCTTTCATAATACCTTAAAAGGGCCGTCCTTAAATTAAGTAAGTTTCTCTCTCCACACCTTTGAGAGGGAAAGTATTGTGACCGTCAGAAAATCTAACTTTAAGATTTTGACAAATGTCGAAGTATTATAACCCTCTGAAACAAAAATGTGGTGCTCGCAATTCTGTCTGTCTGTCTGTGTGTGTATCTCAGTCTAGAGCCTAAACTATTTCACTGATCAGGATAAAACTTGGTATCTAGGATTTTCATAAGGCCCAGATTTAGGGTTTTTGGAATTATAGGTCTAACCATAAATTTAACAGTAGTTTACTGAAGGGTTAAAAGATAGTTGATTTTATCGAAATTTACTGTAACGATTTTCATTAATTTTATATCAAGGCAGTTTTTTATTATTATCAACAAGATGACAGTTCTAATATTCTCATAAAATGACTTTGAGAGTACTTTAAATAGGAAAAATTTCCCAATTTTAATAATTTCTCCACATCTATCAGGGATATGAAATATTTTTTATTGTAGAATTATTAAAGATATACATCTTTTATTTAAAATAGATTTTATTATTATTATTATTAATATTATTATTAGCACCGCGTCTTACTACCCGTTCGGGTTATACGCACTTACGCTAATGTGTAATGATAGGGTGATTGTGAGATGAAATGAAGAACCTACAGTTTAACGTTGAATCCGAACCACGGTGGAGGCCTGGCATTCCTCACATTCACAAGTTGTCATTAATACACGTCTTGTAAGAGGTGAAGGAAAGGTTTGGTAATCAGATAAATCTGTGCCGGGACCGAGGATTGAACCCCGGCCGCCAGTACAGAAGTCTGACACCTTACCCCTAGACCACCAGGTCACCACTATATTTTATTAAAACCAACAGTTTCTGAGCTATAAGCAAATATATATACTTTATAATTCAGGTATTTGGAAATTAATTTGATTCTTATATTGTTTGATGGGCATAGATATTTTTCTCTTTGCTCAATTCTTCTATAACAGTGTTTCTAGTACTTAATGCCACAGGTTAAGTAAGAAATTAATTAAGTAACTGTGTATATTATTTAATTCATTATTTTTGATGTAGTGCTTCTACAATTATATATAGACCTATAATTTTGTCTCGCAATTCCTACAAATTTATTAAATGTTTATTTTAGGATAAAATTAGATTGATATATTAGTTATATGCAAATTATGAAGTACATATTTAGATAAGTTCAATAAATAGAAATAGTGAATAGTGATTAAAGTTGGGTTAGTCAATGAATGATAGTGAAACTTTTTAAAGATTTTAGATTTTTTTTATATAGATTTGGTTTAACCATAAACATTGATTCAAATTTTCACCTAAGATGGATTAGTAACTCCTCCTTCCTTGCTTCCCCCTTATAAGAACATATTGAACCCAACCCAAAAACCATACCGTCATTTACTATTTGAACCTTTATTAATCCTACATTTTTAAATATATAATTTCAACTTATTAAAAGCTTTTTTATAGACGGGATATATGTTTAGAATAATAGTTAAAATAAAAAAAGTCGGCTTCCTTAAAAATGTTAAACAATTTTTTTTTTTACTCTTGTCCATTTCAAGCTAATATTTCATTTGTATGTACACAAAGTCTCAAGTCTATAAATTATGAAGTTTAAAAAAAATAAAATTAAGATAAGAACAAAACATCGATCTTCAAACCCTTTGAAATATTTTTATTTATTTCTTCTTTTTAAGTCATACACTGTATGGAGTGTCAAAAATTCACCTTGACATCCTCATTAAATATAAGTGGACTTCTGGGGGATATTATGAACTGGTATATTTTCACCTTAAAAAAGAGGAAAATAATTTCAACTTGAGACAGTGTGGCAAGCTTGTAAGAAATATGAACAAAGTAGACACGTAGAAGTAAGAGAAATGATCAAATAAGAATGCTAATTAAAACTTTAAAAATAGTCGACTTTTTATACATATTTCTTTTAGTCGTAGCTCATATAAGCGGGCACAGTGACATTGATGCATGACTCTAGATCTTTCTTTTTTTTGTCTTTTTTTTCCTTACCTTAAACAAAGATGTTCACCTCTGATGTCATCATAACCGTTCCAGTAACGTTTATCAACTTTATTCGGTTAAACTAGCCCAGGGTTTTTTCTACTAGGTATTCTACCTAACTTTTTCCCGCAGTTTCTCCCCCATATTCCGTGTTAGTTCTCAAAACTTAACACCAGTCGGGTTTTGCCATTAGAAAAAAAAAACAATAGCCCTAAAGTTAATATATTCTATATTATTTTATCCTGTTTCAAAATGATATGACACGTAATCACCGTAAAGCTAATTTGATTTGTATAAAAACCAGTATTTTAATTCTTTGTCTGGCGTAGATACTTTACTAGTCAATTATACGAGTCAATTTTTTTTTTCTAGTTTGTAAAGTGAATTAGTTATCCTTAGCATACAGGCGTCAAATGGGACATTCAGTACCTTAAAATAAGGTCAATTGTTTTATTAATAAAATTGAAAATCCACGTTCGGATACATAAATAAAATATGACTCAAGGTAACGTTTATATATGACTTATAGAATTAGTTCAATTACCATATTATTCGTGTTGTTTAGCTAGTACTAAACTCTTCCTATTCTCTAATTTAAATTGAAAATGGGTTCGTCCTGCTTCCCTGCCCTCTTAGCTAGTGACGCCTATGGCTTAAGATATTTTAATAAGAAGTAACTATTCTATAATATAACACATCCAGGGGAAATTTCAAATTAGTGACACTCATTATGAAAATTAAAATTTAACATATTATTTTCCTTTCGTATGAACTGTATTATAAAATTTTGAGGTGACCTGGTGGTCTAAGGTGTAAGGTGTTAGACCTCTGTGCTGGGGTCTAGGGTTCAGTCCTCTGTCCCAGCACAGATTTATCTGATAGATAAACGCTTCCTTCACCTCTGACAAGACTTGTATTAATCACAATTTGTGAATGATAAATTCGCAAACGTTAAAGATTTTGCTTAAAAAGAATGGTTATTTTTGGATTGACCTATATGTGAACACACATTTTATATAATCTAGATAAAATCTTTGAATGATCAAGCAAGAATGACCGATTAATATATATAAACAGTTATAAAAATCTAAGCTAATTTACATTTGACATTTAAAAGATCACGAAAGAAAATTTGAAAAAATTGTATTTATCATACAGTTTTGTTTTATTGTAGAAACACTGACTTACATATTTTCTATTTTTTATTACCTTTTTATTTTTTATACATTTTCTATATATTTAATAAATTGCATCTACCAAAAATACGTACGTTTATTTGGCGGTCTGTTATTATATTTGGCCTATATTTCAGCCAAATACTTTGCCCAGGCCTGGTTTGGCTAGTATTCTAAAGATGGCTCAGTTTGAATATTCCATAAAAGTTAACATAATAATCTGTCCTTTAAATTTATAAAGTCCTCCTTTCTTTAAGGTTTACATAATTTTCATTAAAGTTTTATTTTTCAAACTTGGTTGAAATAAAACATATCTACTTCCTATCACTTTAACTCAACTTACATTTTGTGTAACAAGTTAACGTCTTTTTAAACATAATTTTCAAGCCAAACGAGAATCGAAGCGGAAATCCTACTGCTAAAATCCAAAGGGTTTAGAAAACCTATTGTAAAATAAAATGTTATCAGTGTCCTCTCTCATTATTATGTAAATGAGTTATGTTAATATTTGAAAGAAAATGTCCTATGTAAAAGGACAGGTTGTTCATTATGAATGGAGTATACTCTCTCTAAAGGTTGAATACGATACAAACTCTGAGATACATGAAGGAAGAAGAAATGTCAACTATTTTCACTTCTCTTCCATTCCCCAACTCTCTTTTATCCCCCCACCCACCCCTTACCTTAAGATAATACAGGTTCATTTGCAATTCTTTTGCTTCATAAAAAAAAAGTGTTGTTTCATTAATTAATTTAATAAATGCATAATTCATGTTTATGCGAAACACGACAGCAAAGGGAAGACACTTTTTTTTTACGATATACACAAATGTTTAATATAAGATTTCTTTTAACAAAACTTACATTTTAACTTTTTTTTTTCCTATTCAACCATGTACACGTGACTTAAAGGGGCCACCTAATAGAGTGTTGAGACTCATCTCAGTCTTTCAGAAGTATTGTAATAATTAAGAAGTGTCTCATGTTTTTTTTCCTAATGAAAAATAAGATTCAAAATATAAATGTACGAGTAAAATACATACCACTGCGATATTAAGTCCTACACTTATCATTTTTATAAAAATGAGTTGATGTTTGTTACTTTTTGCTACGTAATCCACTACATAGTTTGTGATGAATTTTTAAATAGAAGTTACTAAAATTTTCATCCACCATTTTGTTTCAAGTTGGTGACAAGAAACTACTTTTTGTCATTTATCTTAGTTATTACGTATCGGAGCCTTACTGTACCAACTTTGGTGACATGGCGGTCTAAGGGTAAGGTGTCAGACTTCTGTGTTGGGGGTCCGGGGCTCAATCCTCGGTCCCGGCAAAGATTTATCTGATTGCCAAACCCTTCCTTCACCTCGGACAAGACATCTTGCGAATGTGGGGAATTCCAGGCCTCCACCGTGGCTCGGGTCCCACGTTAAACTGTAGGTCCTCCATTGCATGTCACAATCACCCTACCATCACACGTTAGCGTAAGTGCGTATAACCCAAACGGGTAGTAAGACGCGGTGCTAATAATAATAATGTACCAACTTTGGAAGGTTTTTAGCTACATACATATTAAATATATATAGATTACTTATAGGCTTATTAAATCCATAGATACAAAGTTTTTAACTCAATTGGTAAAATAATTTCGGCTCCAGACCAAGACATAGAGAGACAGACGGCATCCCAAAACACACCTTTGGGTTCCAGGAGGGGTTATGAAACGGTGACATTTATCACAATCTCTAAGTTTTTATCGTTCACAGTACTTCTCTCTCCGAGGGCTCTAGAGAAATTAAAATAGAAGCACAACATATTATTTTATACTAGAATATCAGAATGTATCTATGCTTACGTTATAGATGACTTGTAATCATTAATCGTTGTTAAATTTATATTTCTATATTTCTAAAAATCTCCCATACTGTATATTGAGATATTAAATATTTAGTGAGATATCTCATAACGGAAATAAATTTTAGTTTAAATTTGAGTATTTTGGAGTTTCCTAAACACATAATATGTACTGAGCCCATATGAGCGATTCACATGAGGATATCTAATATAAGTAGTTTAAAAAAATAATCAATTGAAATAAGCTCCAATGTGTAGTTTTTTTTTTTTTTACGTTTTTCGAAAAGTACAAGACTTCACAACATAGTAGTGGATAAACAATCAACAAGAACAGTTACAACAACATCAAAAACTTTTAGAGAAACCGGTTCTACATTTACAACAAAAGAAGCTCGTAATGGTATAATAGTGTATTTCTTTGTCTAGGGGGAATTATGACAGGTACAGTACATAAGTACACAGTCAACGCCCACAACTCTTTGACTAAAACAACTGCCATTTCTCATGTCCTTTACATTGGATATAGAGTAGTACCACCATTAGAAGAGAAATTCCTATTTACCTACATAAAATATAGAGTAGTACCACCATTGAAAGAGACATTTATCTGGCCCCAAAATCAGGTATAGAGTAAAACCACCACTAAAAGAGAATTTTCTCTGGTCCTTAACATCGAATAGAGTAGAACCACCATTAGAAGAGGCATTTATCAGGCCCCTAAATCAGATATAGAGTAATACCACCATTAGAAGAGAATGTTCTCTGGTCCTTAACATCAGATATAGAGTAATACCACCATTATAAGATTTTTCTCTGGTCACTAACATCGAAAACAGAGTATAATCACCATTATAAGAAGCATTTCTCTGGTCCTTAGTATAATACATAAATAGTAGGCATTTCAAATTACAAAAAAAAATTTGCGTGTCCTACATACCTTTATGTAGAGTTGTAACAACGTTTGGACATGACATACTCATACCATCGTGTTAAGAATCTTTTAAACCTTTAGAGTTTCACTTCCTTAGCAGACTCATTATATCAGACAATGAACTATAAACTGACTTGAATCAAGAACAAATACAACACCCAGCCCCCCGCCGTTAATTCATCACTGTGTTGTAAGTGGAAATCCTCATTTCACCAATGATAATTTTTTGACCATGCCAGGAATCGATCTCAAGAGCCTTAATTGAGACACACTTTCAAATCATCCAAGGTTTCAAGACTTAAAACCCTTAGGAAACAATTAACATTGAGTAACCAATATTCATAAAAAAGAATGACTTTTATTGCAGCAATCAAAGTCTGATCCTAATATTGCAATTGTAAAGGAAACCATGCAAAATTAAAAATGGCATTCAAATACGTTTTCAGATCGAAGCTTAACCTTTTATCTAAATCATTGATTAATCTGTTTAAGATGAGTTCTTAATTGCTCATCTTACAGTCGATCACTCGGGAAGTCATACATAATTAATCGCTCTAACCAGAAATTGCATCTGAGTGATACTTCATTAAATTCTTCAATTTACAACAACGAAATTAGGACAAGTTTAATATATTTTTCATTTGAAAATGATTATATTTTCAATGTTATATTTCTTTTAAATATGATAAGATGATTTCACTATTCTCATAACTACTTTTTTTAACATAAAATATAGGAAACTGTACTACCATGTGCTGTCTGGTTTTAGTTGTACTACCTAACTAAGGTGTTATCCGTGGGATGAGATGGGCTCTTAAGACGTTTGGTTCAAGATGTATAACTGACCTACGTTAGGTGTTATACGTTGGGTGAAATGGGCTCTTAAGACGTTTGGTTCAAGATGTATAACCCACCTACGTTAGGTGTTATCCGTGAGGTGAGATGGGCTCTTAGGACGTTTGGTTCAAGATGTATAACCCACCTTCGTTAGGTGTTATCCGTGAGGTGAGATGGGCTCTTAAGACGTTTGGTTCAAGATGTATAACCCACCTTCGTTAGGTGTTATCCGTGAGGTGATATGGCCTCTTAAGACGTTTGGTTCAAGATGTATAACCGGCCTACGTTAGGTGTTATCCGTGAGGTGAGATGGGCTTTAAGACGTTTGGTTCAAGATGTATAACCGGCATACGTTAGGTGTTATCCGTGAGGTGAGATGGGCTCTTAAGACGTTTGGTTCAAGATGTATAACTGAACTACGTAAGGTGTTATCCGTTGGGTGAGATGGGATTTTAAGACGTTTGGTTCAAGATGTATAACTAAACTACGTTAGGTGTTATACGTTGGGTGAAATGGGCTCTTAAGACGTTTGGTTCAAGATGTATAATTGAACTACGTTAGGTGTTATCCGTTGGGTGAGATGGGATTTTAAGACGTTTGGTTCAAGATGTATAACTGAACTACGTTAGGTGTTATTCGTTGGGTGAAATGGGCTCTTAAGACGTTTGGTTCAAGATGTATAACTGAACTACGTTAGGTGTTATACGTTGGGTGAAATGGGCTCTTAAGACGTTTGGTTCAAGATGTATAATTGAACTACGTTAGGTGTTAACCGTTGGGTGAGATGGGTTAAAACGTCTGGCTCAAACTATATTATCTACTTAAGCTAGATGTTATCCATGGAGCGAGACGGGCTCTTTTAAGTTCTCTGGCACAAGTTGAACCGCCTACCTAAACTAAGTGTTATCCGTGGGTTGAGGTAGGCTCTTTAAGCTCATATTTACAAGTCAGGCTTGAATTTGCTAATACATACTTAACCTTTCCTGACTTCATTTATTGTCGGTGTTAGTTTAGAAAAGGTAAAAACTTTCCCCACCTAGAGTTAAAATGTCCTTCAAATATTTTAGTTAGCTTAATGTATCACCATGAAAGGTTTTATTGTTTCATTATTTTGGCACTCATTCATGACATCATATCCGGTGATATTTTAGTACACGTGAATAAGTTCGTTAAGACAATCATGTGGACAATGCGAGGCCAAACCCAATTAGCGGACAATTCACGAGTTAACATTCACTTTGAGTGGTTCTGTCTCACTTCTACTATTGGACTAAATTGCCACGCATTTTAAATTTACTGTCACACCCCAAATACCAGATTTCGGATGTTATAGTCGGAGTGCTCTAAGTATAAATTGAACGATTTATTTTCTCACACCCGCCTCGGTGGCGTAGTTGGCTAAAGCACTAGTCATGTTGAGCTCGACTGCTGAGGATGGAGAGATCGAGGTTCGAATCTCGGTCGGGTGAACTGGAGGCGATTTTTCCTAAATTGTTTTCCACTCTCCCTCCACGCAAATGTGGGTTCACTTTTTCTAATTCAACCTTCCCAATTCATAATCCATTAGCGTAACTAGTACTTATAAAGCGTATAACCCGAAAGGGTAGTAAGACGTGGTGCTAATATTATTATAATTATTTTATCACTTAATTGGGTCGGATATTATAGTTTGTTTACTATATTTTAGTATCACGTCTTACTACCCACTCGGAGTATACGCTTAAGTACTAATTACATAATGGGACAGGGATGAGGAAGTTTGAATTTAGATCAAATATACCTGAATTTGCGTGGAGAGAGAGAGAGAGAGAGAGAGAATGGGAAACAATTTAGGTAAAACTACCCTCAATACACCCGACAAGGATCGAGCTATGGTCTGCCCATCGTAGGAAGTTTAGTGTCTAGTCTATTGCGAGAGTATCGCCTTAAACCGTTCGGCCACCAAAGTGGGTTAAGTTGCAATGCTCTAAAATGGAACCGAATATGTGGTTTGTTTTACCAATTTCTCGTGATGAGATATTATAGTCGGAGTGTTCTAAGAAGGGTTTGAAATAAAGTTTTACTATCCAAATTCTCGTGGTTGACCCAAGATATCTTTAAAAAAAAAAGTAATAACTTTTTTATAATACACTAAGGGAAAGAAGATATTAGTAACACTCTAAATTAAAAAGAAAATTTGACCATTTTCTCTCTCGTATTAAGTCTATAACATTTTGGGTCCGCCGGAAAACCAAAATGAGTTTTGTGAGTATTTATAGCATTTTACCTGCTTCAGTGTCCGATTGATCACAGACGTTTCTATTCTAATAGGCTTGACTGCTGATGGGGAAATTGGGAATCAAACCCCGGTACTTTGTAATAAGAGTGGTGTTTCCTTAATGTTTTTCCACTCTCTCACCACTCAAATGGGGGTACATTTACTTGAAACTCAACCTTCCTCATCCTTACCACATTTTCTTATTTAGTACATAATGGTATAACACCGAACTGGTAGTAAGTTGCTGTCCTATAAATGAATTTTTAAAAATACTAAAGAATCCAAAAATATGTCCTATTTGGCTTATGGTTTAAGACTTTGAACTTCAAAAACATTATATCTAAAATATGTTTGTCACTAATAGTCAGCCTAACATTAAAATGTGATTTGCTTTAGCACCGCGTCTACCCTTCGGATTATACGCTTATGTACTAATTACACTAATGGTTTTAGCTACTAGGAAGCTTATATTTTTAGGAAGGGTACCTACATTTGCGTGGAGGAAGGGTAAAAACCCTATTTGTAAAAAACAACCTCAATACACCTGATCGAGTTTCGAACCTCGATCTCCCCGTCATCAAAAGTCTAGTCCACTCCGAGAGTAGCGGTTTAGACCATGCGGCTACTGAAGAGGTTAAAATGTGCTAATTAAAAATATTCCTAGAGTACAGTTTTCAAAGAAACAAAGGATTAATTTCAAACCTCTTAAAGCACAAATTATTATCTTAAAATAAAGAGTTCACGTGTTCTTGAATAGAGGAAGGAAAGTTGATATAGTAGGGCTAATTCTGTCGTCTCTGTAATGGGATAGCCTCGAGACGCCATGCGTCGCGATGCATCGCCCTTAAAGGGCCCCGCCCACCCACCCCTACGAGAGAGACGGTGACTTCAAAGAGAATCGTGTGCAGAGCACCTAACGACCATCGGAAGAGCTTACAAGAAACACAAGTTGTTTCATCAAACACACCGCCCTGCTAATTAGATCACGTGATGTTAGAGTGAGAAGGAGGTGTTGAAGGGGATTGTGGGGGGAGGGAGGGGATCTTAATTGTCGGTTGTTGCAAGAGAAATGGTCGTAAGGGGGGTAGCGGGGCTTAAGCTCTGGGCACCATCGTGCTTTGGCATCTTTTTTTTTATACCATATGGCAATTTTTGACCCTTTTATCTGCTATCGCTGTCATCAGGTTAAGTTTCAATAAATATAACTTCGCTTATAACTGATTTATCTACTTCAATGTTGGCTATAAATAACCATAACTACAGTAGCCCCATGGCTTCTTAGGTGCTGACTGACAGCTCACAGCTGAAATCTGATGGCTTTTAAAAAAATACCAGACCAAATTATGTATCTCTACGCCGAACCAAATGATCTGCAAAAACATGTGTTTACCAGCTGTCACTTCTGACAGTCAAAATGTAGGTATACACCTAAATGTTTACTGTCAGAAGTCAGCTGTGAGCTGTCAGTCAGCACCAAAGAAGCCGTGGCCTTACTGTATCTACTTTAAATAAGCAGGATGGACGTGAATATCGAATTTTGAAATAAATATGAACATAATAGGGAATATAAATATAATAGAAGATAGTAATAGTAACTAAATATTAACATTATTTCTTATAATCCATTCTTTGTAAGATTCATACATTCTGTTAAGTGTTAAGCTACTGGTTGTTAAGTTCATAATATATCTTTTATTAGTTTTGAACCACCAATAAGCAATATTAGGGCTATAATACAAATTTTTCAAGAAGAATTGAAAGACAATTTTTTTTAGTATAGGAGTCTCTAATCTCAAATATCTTGAAGGATTCAGGGCCCATCCCTAAGAATACCAATTAAAAAAGGAATACCCTAAAAGACCCTCCCTCCCGGTATGAATTGAACCCCAGCCTTTAGAATCAGTGTTAAGACAGGCTATCCAGTCATAACATTTCCAGTATACGGATTTCCCAGTTGGATATTAAGACGTAAAGCATAGGAAATAAAGGGGGAGATTTAGCACCGTGTCTTACTACCCGTTCGATTTATACGCTTTTTAAGTACTAATTACGCTAATGGATTAGGAATAGGCAAGGTTGAATTAGAGGAAGTGAACCCGCATTTGCGTGGAGGGAGAGTGGAAAACCATTTAGGAACCCACCCTCCCCCAGTTCACCCTACCGAGATTCTAATCTCAATCTCCTCGTCCTCAGCAGTCGAGCTCAACACGACTAGCGCGTTAGCCAATTATGCCACCGAGGCGGGTCATAGGAAATAAAGCTTCATAAGGGTGAACTTATGTATATATATATATATATAATATATATATATATCATTTATCACAAAAATATTTTATGAATTAGTTGTTTTTCGCCGTGCCTTACTACCCATTAGAATAATCCTTATTTTGTTACGCAATAATGTGGTTATTAGGCGGTAGCACGTTGAAAAAATTAATATACCTGCATTTAAATGTCGGAAGAAAGGGAAAACCATTTAGGAAAAAAACATCATGAGTAAAACAGTTCCGGATATGATCTCATTCCTCCCTATCACCGACCGACCAGATTATATGAGCTTGACGTCTCTTCTGCATGCTCATTGCGGAAGTTAACCAAGCCATCGCATTCATTTCTTTATTATTATTATTAGCACCGCGTCTTACTACCCATTCGGGTTATACGCACTTACACTAATGTGTAATGTTAGGGTGATTGTGAGATGAAATGGAGGACCTACAGTTTAACGTGGAATCCGAACCACGGTGGAGGCCTGGCATTCCCCACACTAACAAGATGTCTTATCAGAGGTGAAGGAAGGGTTTGGTAATCAGATAAATCTTTGCCGGGACCGAGGATTGAACCCCGGCCGCCAGCATAGAAGTCTGACACCTTACCCCTAGACCACCAGGTCACCAAAAATATTCATTTCTTTAAAAGCAGGAATTTTTTTTTTTCCGTAACATGTGTATTTACATTTTTCCATCTGGGCTAATTTAAGTGCACAAGGAATGTTTCTTCATTGCGTCTCACTGTCCTTTCGGGTTTATAGAACTATGCATATGTAAGCCTACTAATTAGTTTAATGTTCAATATAATGAGAAATGTTGAATAAGTGTGTACGAACTTGCATGGAGGGAGAATGGAAAACTATTCAAGAAAACCCACTATCAGGAAATCTGACTTGGAATCGAACCCTGGTCACTAGAAGTCAATTTTATTTAGAGTTTGAAACTATAGACCACGAGTCTACCGAAATGGGTCAAGGTATCCTTGGGTAAGTGATTTCTTTGAGAAGTTTTGAATATATTTCTAGATAAACTACAGGGTAAACGATCGAGATACAATTTTAAACAAAAAAAAAGCACTTAATAAAGAACTTATAACAAAACCCTGGGTTATAAAACCACATAAAGTATTCAATGGCTCGTTTAAATATTCATTTGGTACCAGTGCTAGACGGGGATAGCTTAGGGAACAGATTAGAACATCAAACTAAGCCCCATCGACGTTAGACATGTCATTAATTATTTGATGCTATTGAAATAGAAAGAAAGGCTTGGAAACATAAAACTACAAAGTGAAATGAAACTTTTTCAGGTCGTTCAATAAAAGAAAAATTACACAGTTTGAACAATTTGAAGCTATAGAAAGTGATTCAATGATTTCAAATAATTGCAGTTCACGCCGTATAAAGGGTCAAAACTGGTATTTTATAGGCGAGTTAAGGACAATGTTTTTATAGTTTTTATTTTAAAACTTTTTTTGATCAAAATAAATCAAATTTATCTCCATATTAAAGTCAAATTAATAATAATATTAATAATAATATTTAGCACTGCGTCTTACTACCCGTTCGGGTTATACGCTTTAGTACTAATTACTCTAATGGATTAGGAATTGGAAAGGTTGAATTAGAGGAAGTGAACCCGCATTTGCGTGGAGGGAGAGTGGAAAACCATTTAGGAAAAACCACCCTCAGTTCACCCTACCGAGATTCGAACCTCAATCTCCCCGTCCTCAGCAGTCGAGCTCTACACGACAAGCGTGTTAGCCAACTACGCCACCGAGGTGAGTAAAGTCAAAATTAGTTTCACATGTGATATCAACAGTTGTTTAATATCTGTCAACTTTTGTATCATCATTTAAAAAGTTCTTCATCTAATGCTTCTATGCTCATGACAGATATTCAACAGTTGTTTGTATCATGTGAATAAAATTAAACATTAGGCCTATATTTCTATTGGAGAAATACTTTATTTATTTTGGCCAAAGACTGTTTTGCTCTAAAAGTTTTTTTAGACAAAAAAAAACACTGCTCTGAAATTACGTTCCATACAACTTTATCTTAATCAAACAAAGTACCACTAGAATCATGTCCTACCACTTTAAACACTTTGGCACGTATACCCTGATTTTTGTTGGAAGAACAGTTTAGAAAATTCAAACATATTTGTTTGCAGCCAACAATTGATAACAATTTATTATAATATTTGTGTTATTCTATCGGTACTGATAATATCTATCAAAAACGACCGCTCCGTATGGCACACATTGATGTATGAATATATTACAATTGTCTTAGCAATTTTAGTAACTAACTTCCAATGTTCTTACTACCAAAATCAGGGTATATATGGACTCCTATTTTCCACGATGAAAGTTAATATCAATCAATCAAACAGATAAATCAAAGGTTAGAGTTAAACAAGAATGAACTACCAATTAACTCACGATTCAACGTCTAAACTTGAACCATTATAGATCCGAATTCAAACGCGGCTTGCCTACTAATTTCATCATGGAACGTTGTTAACTATTTTATTAGGTCCTTTCCTGTGATTAGAGCTAAATGAATTAGTGTGGAAAAAGGACACAGAAAAAATAGAAT
>CABFOV010001147.1:0-36665 GCA_902141375.1 Timema poppense
ATTTGTTAACATATGCAATTTCATTTATTATTATTAGTATCCAAAAATTGGGAAATAATAGCTTTACTTCACGTGATATTAAAAGGCTAGCTTAAATATAGCTTCAATAATCCATTATCACATTGATTAATGCATTTTGGAAAATTTTCATAAAAGTAAAGTTGCTTGCTAAAAATAAGTGTCAGATCCAGTCATGTAGATAAGTAAAAATAAAAAGAGTAAAGATTACAATAAGTTTGGCAAGAGTTAAATTGACTTTTCGAAGGTGTAATTTCGAAGAAATGATTTTATAGTTTACTAAAGAGGGGTTTCTTCATCTATTTTAATTTAAACAAACAAACGATCAAATCTATTCCTTCTTCAGTCCTTATTAATGAAGGTTTAGAGCATATGCCTATTTACAATGAACTAATATTTTTCATCTAATGCTGAAATTCATTCATTATAGTTTTTCATATCGTATCTAAAATGGATGATTCAGGGGGTAATTGCTTTTAGGTTCTATGAGTAGTCAAACTAACGTAACAATAAGGAACTTATTTTTATCACGAGAGGAAGGGAAAATGAAATATTTTGAATAATATTCTAATGCTATAACAGTACAGTATCTCCATGATTATTTATTTATTTTAACGTAGGCTAAGGGTAGCTCTGTTTTTCAGAAACTTACACAGTTTTACAGTAAAATACATTATGAAAAGACTGGTAACCTTAATAATACAAGGGATATAATGATAAACGTAATTAAACAACTTTCTAATCAAACAGGTTATGATTGAGTAATGGCCTTTAGTAGTACATCACACCAAAATGCTGGTTTTGAGCTACTTCAAAATTATATTAGGTAAAAACAATTCAAACTATGTTAATTTTAACTCACTAAGCAATTTTCAACCATTGTGGTTGGAGTGAATTGTGTCTATGTCTTGTATTATAGGCAAAATATACATCGAATTATATTAGTGTATGGTTTCAACACTTGGATTGAAGGGTGTGTAGATCTTGTATTCCAGGCAAAATGCCCATATAATTATATTAGTGTATGGTTTCAACACTTGGAGTGAACGGTGTGTAGATCTTGTATTCCAGGCAAAATGCCCATAGAATTATATTAGTGTATGGTTTCAACACTTGTAGTGAACGGTGTGTAGATCGACAAAATATATACTCCGAGAACTCGGTCACAGGGAAAACAAAAGTCAATTTCACAGCTGATTGAACTTCATTAAGCACCGTTCAGAAATAACTTGATTATCTTCTTTGGGTCACTGCATCCTCGCTTCTTTTCCTCTTTCCTTTCGATCGTTCCAACAGATTCTCAACTCTTAGACGGTTTTCTTGATTCCTACATTCGTTCAACTTCTTAATATCGGGGATACTACAAAGAAATAACTCCTACGACAAACTTTGTTAACGTTTGCCTGATGATTAATTTTACTTCAAATAATTACTTGTTCTATAATTTAAGTTCTATAATTTAATATCTTAATTATAATGTATTAGCTATAAATATAGTATTTATAAATCGAATTACCAACCTATACATATATATATTTAATAAAATATTTTTTTTGTAACAAAAATTATTTTTCTAGCTATGCTTATGTATTTGTATACTTTATTTATAATCCGCAAGCACCTTAATGTTAGCGTCAATTTCTTTACTATTATAGGCCTATCTTTATAAATGTGTATCCCAGAAATATACTAGAATGGATACAAATACAAATCAAATTATTTTACTCTAGCAATCAAAATGCATGCTACTTTAAAAATAGTTTAAAGCTTTAAATTAATTTTTCACGTATAATGTTTATTTATTTGTACTCTACAAATTTTAGCTCGTGAGTGGTCTTACAATTTGAGAGATACTTTAAAATGTATATATTAAATACAGAGATTTATAGAAAAAAAATCGCAAGACTTACAATTTGGTTTCATAAAATTTTACATTTTACCTCCACTCATCAAAAAAATTAATTTTGTTATTTACTTTAAACATGAACACGTAAAATTATTAGAACCGTTCCTAAATTTTTATTGGAAAATTAATAATAGGACAGCTAAAAACTAATTCATGTATGCAGATCATGATTTAAATATTAATTACACTTATATGAGGTCAATAAAACTATAAAATGAATTAGTTTCATATTTTAAACGTGGCTTTATGTTCTGATTAAATATTGTTATTAAAAATATTTTTAAATGTTTATTAATTTTATCTTATTCAGTAAGTAAAGGTATAATTAAATGGCAAAATCAGTTTTTTTATCTCTATTATGGCAGCGAATCTATACTATATTTCGAAATATCTATAAAGTTTCTACCAAGATTGAAACATAGTTAAGTATTTGCTGACAGCTCGGACAGGCAATACAATGTGAAGTATACATTAAAAGAATCACATAGACACTCTTTATAACTGATTTTGGAAATTATTTAGGATAAATTAGGCACTTACATCTAAATAAAACATTTATTTTTACTAATCAAAGTTGATTTGTGAAACACTTCTAGGCTTAGTTAACATTACCTTACATTTGCAGATGTGAAATGCACCACATATCTTACTGGCGCCGTGAGATAGAAATCAATACTAGATATACTACATGTCAGTTGAGCAGGCTAGTAATCTATTCTATATTACAGGAGTCGTGAACCGGTAACTTCTTTTATATCACTGACGCCGTGAGATAGAAATTAATACTAGATAATCTACATGTCAGTTGAGCGGGTTAGTATTTATATTATATTACAGGAGTCATGAACCAGTTTCTTCTCTTATATTACTGGCGCCGTGAGATAGAAATCCATACAGTATGTCCTACTTTCCTGTTGTGCAGGGTAGTAAGTGTCATATGTTGCAGGCGTGATTAAACTCTTTCTTGTATCACAAACAACGTCAAGTAAAATATAATTAATGAAAAATAATTTTATGACACATAAAAAAGTTTCTTATTTTTATATATTATAAAATATTATAGAAATTTAAATAAAAGTTAATTTCTCTATTATTAAAAATAACAATACTAGATTAAAATATTATTTTATTTTTATAAATGGTTTTACAACGGAATATACTATATATTCGTATTAGAATAATATAATCACATATTATGTATGATCTAAATTGAAAGAATAACTTGACTACATTGAGTATCAAAATTATGAATAAATATGTCGTAGGATCTTTGTATATTCAGCCTTAATATAAAAGTACTAGGATTTTTACAATACGCCGCCTTTTTGTCGAAAAAGGTTTTCATCTCCATTAGAATGAGGAGAAATAGCCTTTTTGTAAAATAAGCTAGATACCTATGCTTAATGTAATGGAACATTTGAACACAATAAGGCTGTCAAAACTTCAGACGTTATATAAAGAGTCTAACTTAATCAGCTGTATTATAAAACTCACCTCACAGCCGTTTAATAAAAAGGCTAACATATTCAGCTATATTGGAAAACTCCCCCCGCCGCTAGGAGCGTTGTTTTTCCTCTGTTACAAATGTTTGTTTGGCAGTGACATAACAGTGACACGAGCGTGGAGTGTGATTCATAAAGTGATGTTTCTGCTGTTTCAAATGTGAATAAAAGTATTTTAGGGGATATAATTAGTGAGTTGAATGACAAAGAAACGTTTTATGTTACAGTGAATAGACACGAGCGTGGAGTGTGATTCACAAAGTGATGTTTCTGCTGTTTCAAATGTGAATGAAAGTATTTTAGGGGATATAATTAGTGAGTTGAATGACAAAGAAACGTTTTATGTTACAGTGAATAAGTTTTACGAGGGAAGAGAGCAGTCACTGAAGAAACACTGGACAGAATAGTGCGTCTTGGAGGTTATGCAATATTGATGGTAGGTGGATGACGAATGCCTTCAAAATATCACTTTGTCACTAAGTGCGATGTTAAGAATGCTGGAGGAGATAAACATTTGGTTATGAAGCCTAAAGATCTTAGTGAGTAAATCAAGATTACTCTACTATGGAAAGTTTTTGGAGGTTCATAAGAGTTGTATCCATGGAGGCCGGGAGAGAATGATATATGCACTAAAGGATATGTTTTTAATTCCAAACCCTATGAAATTGAAATATTTGTTTCCATGTATCGAGTTTGCTTGAAGAATAAATCTCATTATTGTAAAGGTCTCGCTACTAAACTAATTGTCTCGAAGGATTTTAATGTAATATGACAGGTTGCTTTAAATGTCCTGCAGTAGTCTGTTGATGGATAACTCCAATGGCTTTTGAACTACCAAGATAATCAACCAAATTTGTTCCCCTAAGGCTATCGCCATCTAAAAGAGCTACAGAGTTTGCCTTAGAACTCCTTAAAATATTTCTCGAATTTGGAGCTAAACACATTTTATAAAGTGATAATGGTCAATAGTTTGTGGCAAATATCATCCAGGAATTGGTGTCGTTTTAGATGGAGTGTAAAATTGTACATAGGCGTCCACGTCATCCTGAGACCCAAGGAAGTGTAGAAAGAATTAATCTAGATATATAGAACGTGTTTCGTGGGTGGATGCATGACATCGATTAAACTAAGTGGAGCATTAGATTCTACTTAGAATAATGGAAGAAGAACTATTTTCTACATCGGATCACCGGGAGATCCCCGTACAGAGCTCTTTTCAGTTGTAATTCCAAAATCGGACTCAATGGCACATGACTTCCAAACATACTTCTTGACAAACTCACCAATGAAGAAGAATCAGAGGGTATATTAAACATTAAAAATAGTACTATCAACCCAGGACAAGCTTCTGGGACTTCAAGGATGTCAGAAAATGTTTCACTACCATACGTAAGTGGACCTTTTGTTAATGGATTAGATTTGTCTTTGAAATGTTCTTCTTGTCAGCAAGAGATGGTGGAAATGGACGCAGAAGATACTGAAGAGGAATTGTGATGTTCAACCTGCAAAACTTAACTTCAGATCACCTTGGAAAGGGAAAAGATACACAAAAACCCGAAACTTGCTGCAGAAAAAATGATAGACCAGGCCAATAAAAAGCTCCCTCCTTTGAATGTTGGCAGTTCAGTGACAGTAGCGGTTCCAAAAATTGTCCGGGGAGCATTGGACACTAGAAACGTTTTAGAAAAATGGTTGACTTTAGAAACGTAGCATTGGAACTAAAGCAGAGATAAATAAAAACAGATTTCAACGAAATTAAATTCAGACGTCTATTTCTTCATTCACAGAAGCAGTTCTAGACAAAACCATTTCTCTGCGAGAGGGAGAAGCTGGTCAGTCACCATTGGGAGGGCAAGGCTAAAGCTGCTCAGTCACCATTTGGAGGGCAAGGCTTCCAGACGTGTCTTTGCAAGACATAAAAAGTACATTACTGCACAAGCAAATATGCTTGCCACAAAAGTCAGATTAAGTGCAATTCAAGGTGTAATTCAAGTCTGACGTGTGTCAATAAATAACAGGTAGGAGATTGACCGTAGATTGATTGAATAAGTGGACTCGTTATCCTTTTGGATAGTTTAAACTCTGATTTTGCTGTGAGTAATTTTTATGGGTCATTTTTTACTGATTGATTAAAAAATACTGATTTTTTGTTATTCATTTAAATATTATTTTTCTGTATAGTATTTAAAACTGTTATCGGCCATTTGATTGATGAACAAACTCAATTTTAACAAAATTCAATTATTACTGAAGTGATAGTATTAGGAGCTATTTATATATTTTTTCAGTTATCTTATAGCTATTGTGTAAAATAACATTTTCATGAATAGTTTTAAAATTTCTCTAAGTATTTTTCTGACTTGATAAATATATTTTTACTTTTAATTAATTTTTGCCTGACTTGATGATGGATACATTGTTGCCTAGGGTTATTTTGAAAAGGATTGATGATCTAAGACCTATTTTGTTAATTTTTTAAATTCATTTTGTAGTTATTGTGTAAGAATAAATTTTTCTAAATAGTTTTACAGCTACTTTAACTTGTTTATTTATGTCTTGGTACACACATTTTTACTTTTAATTAATTTTCGCTTGATTTTGTGATAAATACATTGTTGCCTAGTGATATTGTAGAAAGGCTTGATGACCTAGATGTTTTACAATATGGTTCGATGTGTTAGCCTTTTTATAACATGGCTGCGGGGTTAATTCTATAATACGGCTGGTTGAGTTGCTCTTTTTATAAAACGTCTGAAGTTAGGACAGCATAATTATGGTAAACTATTTTCATCACATTAAGCTTGGAGGTATATAGCCATTTTATAAAAAGGTTATTTCTCCACAGCCTAATTGAGATAAAAAAACTCAGCAAAAATATACCGTATTGTAAAAAGCCTAGTACTTTTATAGTAAGTCTGTCTATACAAAGATCCTGCGACCTATATAGAACATTTAACCTTTTTGACTTATATCACTTTTCTCTGAGAGTCTATATTTTAGGAACCTGATATAGTGGGCATACCTAAACATTTTAAAATGCCTGTTTTTATTTAAAAGTTTTTATATAATTCAAATTTAAGAAATGCGTCAATCTTAGTTTAGAAAAAATTATGTATCTAGCAAATGAAAATAAAAATATATTGTTAAATAAAATTAATTTTAGATACTGTACAATTTAATTTCAAAATCTTAAGTTTATTTAACATTTATCAAATCCAACAACGTACTATTTTGTTAGTATCTTTGAATTTAAACAATAATTACAAATGTCTAAATATCCTAGAACAAGGGTCATCAACCTTTTTATGCCCAACGGCCAAATTATCTGCCTCTTATTGGCTCGCGGGCCGCAACACTGTAACGACAATACTTGGGTTGATTATATAGTAAAATAATCTTATTAGCTGATTCCTATACACTTATACTCACATTAAGGATAAGGCCAGTATCCAACAGCTGAAATTTTGGATTTATCGTAAAGTATTTTCTCTTTTTCTTTTTTAGATTCTTCATAAATTAATGTATCGTGATTTGTCTTTTATACTAGAGCTTTCATTTGACGTTTAAATCTATAATTGTATAAAAATGTAATATTTTTCTTCACGTAATTCAAAAATAGTTTATAAAATAATGTAAAATATGTATTTTTTTAGTTAATTATATAAAATACATATCCGTTATTGTCATGTTTTATCTTTAAATAACTGTATATTGTTCACGAACCAGTGGCCCACGGGTTGACGCCCCCTGTCCTAGAATATACACATTCATCAAGTTGCTTGATATTTTAAATAATTATCGTCCCGAAATTTTATGTAAATATAAAGTCATTATTAAATAGTAGTGTATGTTATAGAAATATTAACTATTTTATAAAATATTAATGTTACTTAAATAATCCATGAAATAAAAACTAGTAAAAACGCTTTTCAATGTTTTAGTATTACTAATTGATTTTTCCTTGAATATTTTAAAAGCTAGTTATTTTTCAAACAGTTATATTTATTTTAGTGAAAATATTAATGTATCTGTTTAACTATAAGAGTAAGCTTATGTAAACTAAACGGGTAGTAAGACGTGTTGGTAAATAATAAGTACGAGAGTAAAATTACTATCCTATATCGAGTTGACCTAATCAGCATTTATATAAATTATCGTGATACGTTTACTTCTGGATATATACGCTTATATTTTGCTTTTGGGCATTACTATTAATTAGAACAAAAAGAAAGGATTCTTTTCAACGTCTCTCCCTCATGAACTTCATTTTAAATTTTTCCGATTAGTGTTTGAGGCACTAAGCTATCCTACAACAATCTGTTTTTTTAATTTTGAGTTTTGTTTCTGAGGAACATAATTAACCATCTTACATTTGTTTGAAACATAATTAAATATTCATATGTGTTTTAGTTAAATTCATTTTGATTTGTAGTAAGAAGAAATTTGAAATTGGCATTACAAGGAAGGTACTTGGTAGAACGACAATTGATTGAATGATTGATACACTTCTTAAGTCAGTTAACAATAACAAGAATTAACCTCTTGACCCAGATAACAAGTTCTAGATAATATTAACATCACTTATTGTAAACTTGTGAACTATGTTATTATATATATCTTAATGTTAATTTTAATATGTTTCATGTGTAAATCTATTTTAATGTGTTTCATATGTAATTCAATTTTAATATATTTCACATGTAATTATCTCCTCTGCAATTCTCATATGTGAATGCTTCACAAACTAAGTACCTGTAAAATTGCTAGCTTATTATCAATCACCTTTTAGTAATCCTATTAAATTGTATGTAACTGTGTAAATAGTCCTTGTTAACTTTTTCTTAGGTTGTATTAAATTGGACATTCATATAATTAGAGAGTTTTGTTCCTCAATCTTATATTAACGGCTCCATTCCAGTCATTGACTATTTACCATTTTCTAGTTTTCAGTAAATTATCCATAATTTTTATCACTTTAAAGAATCTTGCTCTGTTACAGTGTTACCTATTTATAAAATCAATTTGCTCTTCAACAATATATCAGTTGAGTCTTAGGCAGATGTTAAGTATTTTTAAGTGATTTAATTCCTGACTTAACAATTTTTTCCTCTATTTGAATAATTAATTCTTTGTTATCTCAATCAATTCATATTATTAATTGACTTATTATTTAATTATTTTTCTTGATCTAACAAACTATCTTTCAATAAACTAATCCCTTATACTCACAGCTTATATTGTTAATTAACACTCAGTTTGGTTTTAAAAACAATAAAACTAAAATTATGATATAGTTTAATCTTTTAGCAACACGCATTTTAATTTGAACAATATTTTAAAATAGCAAACAAGCATTCAAATAACGCTGGCATATAGACGCCTGGGTCGTCTATCAACGCTCAAGAAATCAGCAATTTTAAGCGTGTCACAGAATAAGTAGTTTAGATAAAGACTACCTGTCAGATATTTCATTATTTGACTACATATGTTGAGTCTTCGTTAGACAGTGCCATAACGTTTTAACAGGCTGATACATACATTAAGCTGAATTTGGTTTCAGCTAATGTATAGATAAAGCGTCAATTGATGTATTGCGTCTGCCGCTTGGTTTAAGGGAGTGTCAACAATTTGTTTCTAGGTAGGGATGGATACTTTATTTAAGGAGGCAATCTCGGTCACCGAGGGAGTATATATAATATACATTTGTCAGTCCCCAAGGCTTGGAATACAATGGACCGTATAATTTTCTGGAGATACTTAGCTATTCTGTCTAAGCTTATTCTACATTTCGCCCTTAACCTACAGCCATCCTTTATCATGTCAATATGAAAGAGGGGAAATAGAACTAAGATACTTTGAATCTTAAGGTAAAGAGGAAAGCTCGCTACTAAATACCAAATATCTTAAAATTTACTGTTGTGAGCTTTTCAAATCATTACTGTATTTGTTAGTGGAAGGGTGAATATAGACCCCTTTATATCCAGCCTTGTCTCAAAGATCTACATATATATAAAAAAAGTCTTTGAAAAAAATCTTAGGTCTAATTCTCCCACATTTGTTTGCATTAATATAACTCTATTTATTGGGTTTTGAGAGAAAGAGCTGTATTGGAATCTTTCGACTTTATTTATACGTAATACATAATTTGAAATATCGTATCATTAAATAAGTATGCATTAAAGCTGAACGTCAGGGAGACAATTTCTCGCTAATGAGGTGTCCAACTATTTATGGTTTAAAATAAATTGTATTGTTTCTACTTTGGCTATATTTTTATGGTCAAGTAAATATCTAAAAATTATATTTATGGTTCGTAATCGTTGTTTTATATTTTCTTGTAATAATCAGTGGGAACCGTCAACCTAGCTCTGTTGGTTTTCACCATTCTTGTTGGATGGTTACCGTCCGTCCAACTCTTCAGCGGGAGTTTTATTAATGGTCCATACGATTTATTACTTGTGACATCTCTACTACTATACACTCGTAATAGCAACATATGCATCACTAATATTATTTATGGTGGTTTTGATACACTAAGAAGTACTAACCTTGCCTAACTTATATCAATGATTGAAAACAATTACATGATATATAACCGGTCTTGGCTTGACTATTTAATGTCCCAGATGTTAATAGTTTTTATTTTACTTGAAGTGAGCTACAAAACAAAAATAAATCTTTCCAGGTGTAGTGAGTGTGGGATTTTCGAAATCATTTTCCACTCTCCCTCTACGGAAATTCGGGTACACTACCTATAAATATAACCTTCATATTCCCTAAAACCATTAGAATAATTAGTGCATAAGCGTGTAAACCGGATGGATGGTAAGACACGGTGGTTTCTAACCAAAATGTACATATCTTTCTTTGAGTACATATTAATTTACAGATACGCTTACAGAGGGCAAATGAATCTAAAACTAAATGGTATAATGGAATTCTACATACATTTTCATTTAGTCTATTTAAACTTGAAATATATTTTCAAAAATCAGTTATCAATAAATTGAAGTAATTTTTTTCTTCACTATTTAAATACTATTTGTTATTTAATATGTAATACACTTCTCATAAATCGATTAAAAACAAAATTATTATACAATATTTATAAAGATTTCTGTTAAAAAAATATTTTATAAGTATGATATGCCCTTTTATTGAAAACTGGTTACTCTTGATGCCACAGTGGCATAATTGTATTTTTATTCTTAGTCTGGTAATAATATAAATATAAATTATACAAAATTCTAAGAAAGTATTATTTGAAGATTTTGATTAACAGATTTAATTAATAAATCAAACTAAACATATTTCCACAATGCCAAATTTTAGTGACTTTCAAGGAAAGTTTTTTTTAACACTGAGTTTTCCTACCCATTCGAGTTATAGGCTTTTGTAGCAATTAAGCTAATGAGCTATGAATGAGGAAGAATGAATTTAGAGGAAGTGTACCTCCATTTGCGTGAATAGGAAGAGTGCGAAACCATTTATAAAACACGATAAATACATCCAACCGGGATCTAACTACGATCTCCAAGTTATTGGCAGTATAGTCTCTTGCGAGAGTAGCGCCTTATAATATGCGGCCATCAGTCAATGTTGGTGGTAGGAAGTGAGCTCCCTATAAAATTCAGAGCTTAGATAGAGCCATACACACAGATTGATAGACAGACGCAGGGACAGAGAAAATATTTGTAAATAATTTAGGTATATATATAATTTCATCATTATCTCAAGGTCAAAAATGTTTGTGATTAAAACACTTTCTCTACATAAGAAAGTAAAAACAATAATAAGAATAAATTATATTAAACTGTGAAGTTTAGAAGTTTTGGACACGTCGTGTGGTTCGATAAGTCTAATGGAAAAGTAGGGCTAGTTCAAACACTTGTATTTATAGATTGCGTTCTTCGATATATCAATTGTGAGTAATATACATTAACAATAAACATAATATATATCTAGATGAAGAGCCATTTTGACATGCTTTTTACAAACATATTAAAAATATTATAATTATATTAGAAAACTAGCTTTACTCGCCTTCATTGAATTAGTTGTAAGAAATTTTTTTATCATAAAGTTTGAATTGGATTGAAAGAATTTAATTTTCAAAAAGTGCACAGAAGACTTATTTCTAACATTGTGGTTCCTATTGCCTTTATAGTTGAATAAATAATAGTTTCCTAAACATTTCTTTTCCTTTTTCCACGGATTATATTAAATAGTAAGTCACTAATAGTCAGTTCTGACATTTGGGACACAGTTAACAACGCTATATATCTATCAAATATAATAATTCTTTCATATAAGATTACACAGCGGAGATCAGATAAATCAGACCCTCTCTTAGCATTTAATTGATGAGTGTAAAATTAAAAATTATTTTGAAATCCAATTATTTTTATTATATCCTTAGAAATGTAATTTTAGTAAAATTTCCAGACAAATGAGTCCAAATTGAGCGTTTATAATGTTGGTTTAATTAGCATCGTAATTTTATAGTATTTTCTTTCTTGCATCTTAAATTAAAATATACTAATTAAGAATTCCTTTTTTATTCTTCAGCGACATCTCTTCAACTTCATCATATTAAAAACTTAATTAAAAGGATCCTTCTCTGGATGGAAAACGTGTCCAAATTTCAAACTATATAAAACAATTTTTAATTTAAATTTGCACAGCTTTTAAATGTGCTATGGAAATTCCACTTCTTACTAAACTATTTATCGTAATGGGCCTTCTGTTAAGCGCCATATTTTTCATATTCTAGACTAGATCTTAATTTAACATCTAAGTACAAATTCCCCTGCTCTTAGAGATGTAAGAAAAGACTCGTTCAAGTTATATTTCTTTTTATGTTTGTTCCAAGGGAAAAGTTATGTTGATACACATAACTAAAGTTATCACTTTGTTATATAAAATAGGAATAAAAACAAAGCTATATGTTTTTAATTTAAAGTAGTTTAGGTTAAGTTGTTTGTTAAATGAATATAAATAAAATATAATATATATTTTTATATTAATTAATAATACTGATTTAACATATTATTTAACTACGAATGAATATAAATAGAATAAAATTGAAAATAGTTATCTAATTAATTTCATCAGTGACACACTAAATATATTTATTTCCTACTAATAAAAAGTCTAAGTTGTTTCTTATAAATATATAAGTTCTATGAACAGAATATATCACTCCCTCTATGATATTAACGTTATCACAGTCTTTATATTTACCTTTATAAAATCAAGTTAAAATTTGTTCTATAATTTCTCTTTGAATTTTAAGTCGATATTTATTACTTGGTTTCCAAATTAGTAAAAGATTACATGTATACTATATTAAAAAGTACATTCTATTAGCAGAAATTATATAATGTGCAAGCAGTCTAAGACGTCAGTCTTACAACACACATCAAAGTTAAAAAATATATTCTATAAGTATACGCGTATAACCCGAACGGGTACTAAGACGTGGTGCTAAATATTTTTATTATTATCTAAATATACAATTGAGTGATTAAAATTAAAAAATTAAAACATTTGAGAGAACAGACAGATATTCCAGTGGCCACCATCATCAAACCGAAAAGATATAGAGAAACTTGTGCTTAAGTTGCTCGGAATAGCTTCACAGAATGTTCCTGCAAATTTGGTTTATATTGAACGATAAATTTGATAGATGTCCCAACAAAATATTTGGATGGATAGGAAATTAAATATATTCATAGTAAAGCAGAAAACTTTGAGAACTCAAAAATGTTGGTTTTGAAATTTATTAAACACTATTAATCTTTTACTCAATCACGCTATTTAAACGATTTACTAACTTACTAAATAAGATTAGTGCATTTTCTAAAATACATAATTTTGCATATATATATATTTCTTTGGAAGTAATAATATTATATTCTTCAACTTAAGTAACTTTCGTAGTTATATTTTAATTATTAGTAAATTTTAAACTAATACTTTTGATTACATGAAATATAAAATACTTTTAAGATAATATATATCTCATCTCGTACCCTTATAAATATATATTTATAATGTATTTATATATTATATATTTATACATATATATCTATAATTATATATATGTATTTATACATATATATCTATAATTATATATATGTATTTATTTATATGTATATTTATATACATATATGTTGATATATTTCTATGTATATACATACATATGCACGTTTATATATCTATATGTATATATACATATATAGGTACATATATACATATAAAGGTGTGTATATGTATATATACATATAAAGGTGTGTATATGTATATATACATATATAGGTACATATATACATATAAAGGTATGTATATATACATATATAGGTACATATATAGGTGTGTATATGTGTATATACATA
Organism: Timema poppense; assembly: GCA_902141375.1. NCBI lineage: Eukaryota > Metazoa > Arthropoda > Insecta > Phasmatodea > Timematidae > Timema > Timema poppense. The sequence goes on from CABFOV010001147.1 coordinate 13,824, forward strand.
TATGCATGGGCTGGTCAAATTATTAGGCTCAAATTAATAGAAACACAAAAATTAATTTCTTCACCCAAAGGCTCCTGATTTAACAATCTTAGGGTAAATATTTTAGGTGATATTATAGCTGGTTTGTTTTAAACAAATTTGATATGTGTTTAATATGATATCTCACTGTTGTTGGCAATATTGTAGTCAGCTGTTGGTTGACCTTCACACCGAGTCTGATTCTCTACTATATGTTATTTATGTGCTTTTGACCGATTTTTTTAAATTATTTGATTTTAGTTTTTGTTAATATAATTGTTGTATTAAGTGTCCTTGGTAAATACAACCACACCAGAGTCTGATTCTCTACTATATGTTATTTATGTGCTTTTGACCGATTTTTTTTAATCATTTGATTTTAGTTTTTGTTAATATAATTGTTGTATTAAGTGTCCTTGGTAAAAACAACTTTGAAAGAGGGTGATTGTAATATTATTGTGAGTTTATGTGAAAATCAAAAGTGGGGTTATGGATAAAGCAACTCTTCGTATTATTTTGCTAGAAAAAACAAAATCACAGAGGCAAATTGAAAAAAAACAACTAAATATTTCACAGAAATATGTGAGCCGAATTAAAAATCAAAGTGACTTAGGACACTTGTACCAACAGAACCGAACCGGAAAACGTGGTCGAAAGCAAAAACTATGTGACAGAGGTGTAAGAAAACTTAAAAATCTTGCTTTACAAAGCAGAAAATCAACTACAATGGAACTTTGTTACAAGATGCATCAGTCTGGAGTAGACATATCACCCAGGACTGTGCGGAGAACTGTGATTAGGGAAGGTTTTCAAGCTTGTAGACCCCACAATGGCAGCAAAGCGCATTAAGTGGGCTAAGGGCCTTAACCATTGGAACAAATTGGATTGCCAGAAGGGTTGTGCTTTTGTTTATTACACTTTAAAGCACTTTTATTAATACATATTTATCCTGAAATATGTCAAAATTTAATTTAAATATATCATTATACGACAACTCGGTAAACTTTTTTCTACTGACATTTTTGGAAAACTTAAAAAGGTGCTTTTTTGTGTATCTTACACTCCAAAAAGTGTGTTATTCTTCAAGGTGATCTTCACAGATGAATCAATCTTCTCCATTGGTGAAGAATCCAGTCAGTATGTCCGAAGAAGAACCATTGAGGAGTTCAATAATAATTGTGTTCAGTGGAGAATGAAACATCCAACTTCAGCAATGGTCCTGGGAATGATGTCAGTTGGGGTCCGGGAGAATTTTATGTTGTGGAGGGTAACTTGATACAGGATCAGTACATTAAGGTTCTGAAAGAAGTGCCTCTCCCTAAATCAAATTTCTGGGTTACAAATGGGGAGTTTGTCTTTATGCATGATGCGGCTCCCTGTCATAGGGCCAAGACAATCTAATTTTTTTTTTGGCTGAAGAAGAAATTAGTGTGCTTCCCTGGCCAGGAAACTCGCCTGACCTAAACCTCATAGAAAATCTCTGGTTCAAAATGAAGAAAAAAGTATCACAAAGTCGCTTAGCAACTAAGCGGCAATTCATTGAGAGACTCGGTGAGATCTAGAACCAAGACTTAGGTGTTAGAAGAAGATGAATCAATTTGTTTTATAGTACGCCCAGGAGACTTGAATCAGTTATAAAAAAAAACAGGGAATTCGTATCAAGTACTGATCATTATATTATTTTAATATTTTATATGATATTAACTGAATAAATAAAAATGAATTTAAACCACCACAGATTTTAATAATTTGGCCACCTTCTGTATATATATACAGCTGACGGTAGGACCGTTGAGGATCCAATCAAACTTCGGTCTGGGAACTATTCATCCATATATATATATGTACATACGATACATATATAAGTATATGATACTTATCTTATATACGATACATCTTTTGTACATATATCTATTTTTTATATTCCTGGGGCTTGTTTCATACCAAGGGCTCTAAAGATGTGTTTCCATCTTCGCTTCACTCTTCCCATTCTTATATATATATAAGAAAAGTATCATATACTTATATATATATCGTATGTACATATATATATGGATGAATAATTCCCAGACCGAAGTTTGATTGGATCCTCAACGGTCCCACCGTCAGCTGTAAAGCCTAGTTAGTACTGAAGAGGCGTACTAAGGAGATGAGAGATGAGAAATTAGATAGTTCCCCGTTGGTACAGAAGGTATTGTTCCAAATCAGTCAGTCAAGCCCAATGAAATACATGCACCAACTGATGCTTCAAGCGACATCTGCACTCCATCCATTTCAAGGACTGGCTAGATACTGAATGTTGTTATTCATATAAATATATATATGTTTATATACCTATATAGATCATTACCTTCTCTTTTGTTGATGTTGATTAATGGAAAGTTAAAGCAAGAAACATTAGAGGCCTTATTATTTAGCCTTACTTCAAATAGGAAAAATTTACTGTCTCATTACTTTAGTAGTACTAGTTCATATTAGTACTATAGCTGTAAAAAATAGTATGATACAGTCTCACAAACTCTCTTATGAATAATTTATTATTTATATAATATTTGTAAAATCATTTATGTCTTCTATGTTTACGTTTAAACTTAAAACTAGAATAAAAATAACAATCGGTATAAATGAAAATTATGTGATTTGACGTGGGAATATAGAATTAAAAAAAATAAACTTTTGTATCTGTTGAGAACTGTTCTTTTTACCATGCTACCACTTAAGTATAACAAATATTTATCAAAATAAGTATTTATGTTACTTCTCTATGCTCAGAGAACATTTGTTCAAAAAATGATAAAACAACCCCAAAAATATTCATAAATTTGAAAATAAATAAATGTGTGTATGTAAAGTGAACCTAAGATGTATAGTTTTTCAATCTACTAAAATAATACTTGTAGCAGATAATCCGTAATTTAAATATTAGTAACGTCTCACAAACTCTTCTACCTATGTACAATTGTATTTATTCTAAATACAATAAAACAAACAGGTATAGTACAAAATTCCAACACCACTAGGGAAATACAAAGAACGTTACTGACCTGAAGTTGAGCCGACAGATGGCAGCACCGTCAATATTCTGAGTGGGTGGGTTATCCGAGTCTGCCAGGACTTCAGAAGGTTTGTCGCTCCAATAAGTCACGTGGCCCTCTGTTGTGATGACGTAATGGATATCCCTCTCGCAAGGGCAGGTCGACAGGACGACGACGTGGGCTATCTCATCTGGCTGGACACAGAGAGGACCTATCATCAGTAGACTTAGAGAGGGAACAAGTGTAGTAACACTAGACTGCTGCGATAATATTCTTTGAAAATATAGTACAATTATTATTGTCAATGATGTTTAAAATGGTAGCTTAAAAAAGTGTTAGGATTGACATTTAGATGGCAACACCCCCTTTAGGAATACGTGAACTAAACGTCAGAATCAGTTGTGTAAGTAATTATGGAACAGGTAACGTTGAACTATAAATAAATAAAATACATTCGATCCAATTTTTTTTTTTCTTAAGCATAATTTTTGATTGTCAGTTTTTAATTTCTCATATCAAGTGATATTATTTTAATCTTGAACATTTTTGATGATTATAATGAATCTTTGTTTTATGTGTGTCCGAACCCTGAAAACTGCGTTTTAAAATCTTGTCTGTACACATGTCTGTCTGTCTGTCTGTCACTTGCCACAGCTTAGGAACTTTTTAATTAATGTTTATTCCAAAAGGTTATGTTAAGATAGGTTAGGTTATGATGGGTAGACTAACTTATGTTAGCCTAACCTAGTTCACTTGATTACCTTCGAGAGATGGTCAAAGCTAGAATGAGGAATGCCTTTTCCCACAAAATATAACATGTTACTCATCCACACTCTTTGTTCGCATGTTGCAGTGGCTCAGGAACAATAACATAACCTAGCCTATTCTAAACTAACCTAACCTAAGCTAGCCGAACCCAACCTTGCCAACTGAAACTAAAATACTTGGCAACTTGGCAGTAAAACAAAAATAAAGCATTTAATTAGTTTAAATATTCATTATGATTAGTTCTTTTACCAAGACACGGTGGTAAATGATAAGATTTACCGATGGTAACAGTTGGTAAAAGCTAAAAGTGTTAACATGTTTTAAAAATATTTCGCAATGTTGGCAGCCAATATTGGTAATTTTAGAATTTAATGGTAAATTATGAAATTCATGATTCTTCGATCCCTACAGTAACATAAATAATAAAAAGTTTTATAACATAATTTCTAATTATTATTGCTAGTTACAGTATAATTATATATTTTTATAGTTCTGAAATTACATTAAACTATATTTATCAAAATCCATTCCAGCTGGGGGCAGAACAAATAATATAAAGCTGCAATGATTTATTCGCTTACAATCGTCTTCCTATAGTCAGAGTTGGATATTTGTTATTTGTTCTATCATAAGCAAAGTTACTAGTTTTCTTGAAGTGGATGACATATATGCAAAATGTAATATTGAAAGATGATGCCATTCAATTACCAAGAAGCTTACTTTAGAGATGGAAGGGTTAGTTAAAATGTGATTGTCGGTGCAGTTTTAGAATTTTAAAAACAAAACTGTATGAAGAATCATAACATCTCTTTTTACTTATGTGTACTTTCTTAAAGATTCTTGTAAACTTGCGGGGTGTTAAAATTATGTTTTATATGTTACCGCAGGCCAGATTTCAAATTATTTTATGTCCCATAGCAAGATTCAGTATCTTTAAGTTGATGTTAAAAATGTTATGTCTGCATTTATTTAAGTGTACTGGGTGCTAGGAAAATGGTATTTGTCTATTGTATAAATATTTTTGAGCTATGTTGATCTTGTTTAGAGAACATGAGTGGTAAATTTTGGAGGAGGGCTAAGAGACTAAAAGGATATGAGAGTTAGTTGAGGATATTTTCTCGCTCTTAAGGCTTTATTCTTTCTGGTATTTTTTGGGATATCTTAATATCAAATTATTTAATTATTCGTCATCGACAAGATGAAACTATAGTGGCCAAAAAGGACTATTAATTAGCTTTGTAAATCAGATTTTTAGAGATAACGTTTCCCAAGAATCACTAGGGTTAGTATTATTCCATTTTATCTTCTCACTTGGCGAACATAATGTTACTAGTCTAAGTTGATAACTGTATACAAATTGTAGCTTTAAGATGTAGTTCTATTTAACTTTTCAAAAAAATAGATTAAGTTATTTAACTAAATGTTATGGTCATTACTTATATAGGCTACGATAGAAAGTAAGAATAAATAGCAAGAAAGATATACGTATGATAGGATAGAATAGGATAAAGCAATAGGACGTATGCACGTCTATGGTACAGTGGCTCCATGGCTTCTTTGGTGCTGACTGACAGCTGACGGCTTTGAAAAGTTACCAGACCAAATTATGTATCCCTACACCGAACCATATGATCTGCAAAAACATCTGTTTATCAGATGTCACTTCTGACAGTCATAATTTAGGTATATATATGTTGACTGTCAGAAGTCAGCTGTGAGATGTCAGTCAGCACCAAAGAAGCCACGGGGCTACTGTAGAAAAGAAGAGATAGATATCAGGGCATATGCATAAAAGGAAAGGAGAGAAGATAATCATCCAAACATATTTACAGTTTGAAAAAAGAGGAGATAGACATCAATACATATGTATGGTTGGAAGTAGGACGAGATATACGATTAATACATTAGTAACATAAAAGAAAGGCACGGTGCATTGCACAGATTTTATCATAAAATATACATTTACTAAAAACTTGTAAGAGTGTTGAACTGAAATAATAAGTCCATTATTTATTATAGAAACCCTACACCAAAGATCATAAATGAAATAATATTCTCTATGACTTTAAGAACTATGAACACCGTCACAAAAAATTGGAATAAAGGAAAATATTTGTCCACCAAAGAATAAAATTCATTTTAAAAGACCAGAATTCAAAAATTTATGTATTTGTCATAGCACAGAAAGTATTGGTTTTATAAACAAATATTTGAATTAAAATATTTTGATCTCTAATAGTTATACAACTTTACAATGATAATTTATTTCGTATCTTAAATATAAACGGAAAATAATGAAAATTTAAAACTTTCCCTCGTGTAAAATACCCTCAAAGTCATTTTCATTTGAAAATGAGGATTTACATCTTTTTTATAATGATAAACAGTTTCTACGTACAACATTTAATCAAAACCGTTGGAACTAGTTTCGAGAAATTCAATGTTTTCTCTTTTTTGCCTTCCAGTAAACTACCCTTAAATTATGGTTTGAATATTATTATTATTATTATTATTATTATTATTATTATTAGCACCGCGTCTTACTAACCGTTCGGGTTATACGCACTTACTCTAATGTGTAATGGTAGGGTGATTGTGAGATGAGATGGAGGACCTACAGTTTAACGTGGAATCTGAACCACGGTGGAGGGCTGGAATTCCCCACATTCACAAGATGTCTTGTCAGAGGTGAAGGAAGGGTTTGGTAATCAGATAAATCTTTGCCGGGACCGAGGATTGAACCCCGGACCCCAGCACAGAAGTCCTACACCTTACCCCTAGACTACCAGGTCACCGTTTTAATATCAAATTCCTTTAATTCCTTTGGGGGACCTTATGAAAATCCCAGGTAACAAGTTTTAGCCCAATCGGTGTAATAGTTTCGGCTATAACCCGAGGTACAGACAGACGGTAATGCGAGAACAACATTTTTTTTTTTGTTCCAGGGGGTCATGAATTGTCAATTCCGATTTTTTTGACGATTTCAATACTTTATCTCCAAGGTGTCGAGAGAAAATAACAAGAGGTTATATCCATCTAAACAAAATGTATTTCTAAAAAGAAGAGGTGAGTTGCATCAATAAAAATACACGATAAGATAAAAAATGAGATAGCTGTCAAGATATAATCAACATAGTAAGCTGAGATAATCATATATACCCTCTATATATCAAGGTAGCTGAGATAACCGTCAGGACCTATCAGAGATAGTAAGGAATTTAACATATCTTTCAAGGTATATCCATTATTGAAAATCAGCTGAAATATACAATCGTGTTTGTGTCTAAAAAAAAAAACGCTATAAGGACAAGAACATTATATTTTCACTTAGATAATTTGTTAGTCGTACATTTTTGGTTTCTCTTTATCTATATATTTATAATACTTAAAATAAAACATTTGTATTTTTTAGAAGAATGCGCTCTAATAGCTTTGTAAATTATATCGGTGGTTTGTAGAAATATTTATCCGTAGAGGAAGATTTTCGATTTTAGGATTGGAAGATTGTTTTTTTAAACTGGTCAGTAAATGTACCCACATCATGGGACGAGGGGGGGGGGAGGGTATTAGTGAATTTTCAATTAATATATAACTAACATACTTAATTAACAATTTAATATTATGTAATTGGTTTAGTAATATTTGCTATTAAAATAGAAAGCGATAAACTTATATTTTAAATAAATGGTATGCTACTTCGTACGGACTTTCTCGCTCTATTGTTTAAAAATGGAGATATTTACTCAAAACTCGTAATATATGTGAAACGAAATAATATAGCCTACACTAACAAACCCAAGCATAAATTACACTATACTCATGTAAAACTTTTTTGAGTCCCGTTTTTAAATTATGTAAATCTTTAAGTTTGGACCGATAAAAAATATATCAATATTGGGTCCACAAGGGTCATCACTTCGTATTAAAATTTCAACTTCCGGTTAACATTTTCGACATTATATTAAGTGTTGCACATCTCATAACATTGCTATTAAAATCCTCATTTATAGTTTTGACCAATTAAAAATGTAAATATTGACTATTGAGTCTAAAATGGAGATATATCATTGTTGTTCAAACATTTCTCCTAAGAGGTTTAAGTACAAATAACATAAACATTTTGAAAGACTTACTTATATTTAATTACTCTATGGCATTGGAGAATTATTGCGTTAAAACTTAAGTAGTATCTCTTTACAACTAAAACTCACAACATTGTATTAATATATTACCCAATATCTCAGAAACTGTTGGATTTATAGAAATATATTTCATATAAATTCTTATTATTTTTAATTGTACTACATTCTTTCAATGATAAGTTATTTAGTATCTCAAATAGTTGCCAAGATATGGAAGTTTCTGCTTCTGTAAAGTACCCTAAAAGTCGATTTCGTGGGAAAATGAAAATAGCCAGTATATTTATAATCTTAATCAATGCCTATATACGAATTTTAATCAACTTCGTTAGAGCTGATTTTTCTAAAATAGATTTTTCTATTTTCATCATTTACTAAACCACATTTAATTTTATGTTTAATCAGACACACAGACAGACGGAGTTGCAAAAACCACTTATAACAGTTCGGGGGCTCATGAGACGTCGACATCCATCAACATTTCAGGATATTTTATTTACGGTCACATTACTTTACCTTTAGTTTTAGAAAAGTTAAAAAATATTTATATTTGCGTATAGATTGAAAGTTATTGGTTTTATAAAATTATACCTCGGATAAATTTATGTATTATTAATAGATTTACATATTTTAAATGAAAAATAATTACAGATCTTAAATAGTTTCGGAGATATGATAAAAATGATAATTTACGCATCAGACTGGAGCCATTAAATTATTTTGCCGAAATATTGAGAGTAGCAATTTTGTTTGGAATATTTATAAATGTTTTGAAATTAAATTTAATCAAAAACGTTATAGCTGATTTTGAGAAAATCAACTTTTTGTAATTTTTCTCTCCACTAAACTACCCTTAATTTTAGGGTTAGATATCCTAATCTGTTAACTCCTTGGGACAACCCATTGAAAACCATAAATATCAAGTTTTAACCCGATCGATAAAATGTTTTAGGCTCTAGTTGGAGGTACAGACAGACAAACAGACAGAAATTAAAAAACACTTTTCCGGATTCGGGGGGGTCATGAAACGTCGAGATACATCAAAATATTGAGTTAGATTTTTTTTTTACGATCAACATACTTTCCCTACCTGTAAAATAGATAGCCAGAAAGTAAATATATTTTATTGTAGGTTTAATATGGTATCTATTTAAATATTTGAATGTGTTTTAAAAGAAAGAAGGTTTAATAAGTTATAAACCTTTTTTAAAGTTCAATAATTTACCTATATTTTTTTTAACACGTCGTCTTACTACCCTTTAGGGCTAGACACTTTCTTTTTAATAAAATATAAATTTACAAATCAACTTGATATTATTTACTAATATAATAAAATTAATGGGCAATAGTTAAAAATAAGATGTCACAAAATTATTACAATGTTACATGTATGGATATTTCATGGAATATTTATTAATATCGAAATCTTTTAATTCAATATGCCAATACTTAGATTCACAAATGTATATGCAAATACAAATTTATAATTATTATACTCATATGCACATTTTTATTTGGACATAAATTTATGAAAACAAATATTGGGATCTCGGTCCTCTAAATATTATGATTTTCACAAAGAATTCAAAGGTATTATAAAATGAAGATAACTCTAGTTTACCTGTAAGGTATGCTCGGCGCCTTCTATGAGGAGATAACAGTCTGAAGTTGAGTTCCACTTCCTGATTGGTTCTCTGGCCAGAACATAATGACTGTCTATCTCTTTACCCTCCACCGAAACAAGCTCTGCCTGCAGTAAATATATACAATTAGTTTATTTTGCTGCCATATAATGAATGACCTTCAATCTAATTATATATCTCCCTAAAACCCCAACTGAAACCAGTAAACAAAAATTAAATTAACGGTTTTATCCATAAATCTTTAATAAAATGCATGTTCTCATTTGTTTTTCAGTTTAAATGGGATTGATGGTGACGCGATAAAAAACCAGTGGTTTTTCAGTTTTTAAAAAAATAAAGTCCAGAACAGACACCAATATTTTCTTCATATGTCAGGTATCAACAATTCTTGAATATCTGTGATGAGCATAGCGGCATTAACTAACAAACTTTTCTAAATTAAGAGAAGAAGTTGTCATAAAATTTCAGGACACCCTTAACAGATATTCAAGAAGTTTTGAAGTCACCATTTGAAGAAAACTAATTTCTATATTTGTACTAAAGCAATATTTTATTTATTTTGGCCAAAAAATGTTTTGTATAACAACTGTAAAAGCACTGGCTGGTTCTCGCGTCCACTTCCTTCCCAACTGAAGGGATATTGGATGGCAATATCTTTATTTTCAACTGATGTATTCTTTTTTAATAGCAATTTAAATTTGATGGTGAATTTTTAGCTGCAATATAATGACCTTCAAACTAGTTACATCTCCCTTATACCCCTACTGAAACCAATAAGCCAAAATTTAATTTTTTTTCCATCCATAAAATAATTCCCACAATCTGCTATGCCTGTAATAAAACATAATTCTTGATGGTTCTCTTATATCTAACATAATGGCTAACAATCTATTAAATCTTCGCTTTTATCTGCTCTGCCTGTAATGAAACATCCTTCAGTTTTTTTATCCATCTATAACATAATTACTGTAATATCCTTCAATAGATTAGGGATTGGGGGAATCTTGAATTTATTCGTTGTGACATTTTCTCCATTCTCCTCATAGATACAAATATCTTTCTCAGCAACTTGATCAAAAAAAACTCTCAATTTATTACCAAGGTACACACTGGGAGACGATGCTTCACACCCGTAACTAACAACGGATAAAATTAGAGTTTCATATATTCTCAATTTAATATTTCTATACATGAGACGAGACAATAATACCCTATAGACAGAATAACGTAAGCATTATCAGAATAATTTATGTTTATTTATCCATTTGTATTTCATTCCTATCTGTTGGTACAGCTCCCAAGTACTTGCTTTAAACAAACTTCTTCCAAAAGTATATTGTCAATCTTCTTGTGTGTGAAACGTATTAATTAAACACATAAACTAAAAAAAACCTAATAAAACATCTACTTATGTCAAAATAATACTAGAGGTAACGTTCTAAATAACATTACCTGTAGTGTGATGATGTCACTGTCAGCCAAAATGGCGGGAACAACGAACGTTCCTTCGCCTGAGGTGATCTCTATATCTTGACTGTAGATAGCAGTAGTGTTGTCGTACACTTTCACTCGGACACGAACACACTTCTCTGTGCTCACCGCTTCAACCTTGGACAGAACAAATATTACACAACTACTCGACTCTGCGACAAACGAGACAGGTCAGCTGTTTGGATGCAAAGGAAAAAAGTTAATCAAAATAATAAAATATTTAATTAATGGATAAAATAAAATTTGATTACATTAAGTTTAGTAATAATAATGTTTTATTTAATTAGTCAACAGAACTTGTTTATTTCGTTTTTGTTTTCAGTTCAATTTTTTTGATAAATTTTGATAAATTATATTTTAAGGTTGTTAAAGATATATAAATTGTACCGTTGTAGAACGCTACATCTTTAACAACGGCTACCTTTCCTCTTAGCAGGAAGCTGAGATAAAGACACATTTACCTACCAACGTCACTTTCAAAACCTCCAGAACACTGAAGCTACTATAATAAATGTAAATACTATTGGAGGGAGTGTCTGAATCAAGGCCATATACAAACCTCCGACCAAGACGCTACCATCACAAGTCTTAGATGAAATTACAGAAGCAGACATATTGTTTATGGCCGGTGATCTCAACTGTAATAACACAATCTGGAACAGCCGAGTAACCACCAGTAACGGGCGAATATTAGAAGACCACACCAACACACATGACTACGTAGTTGTTGCCCCAGACGAACCCACCTATTATCACCCAGCCTATCTTCACAGACACATCTCGGTGGTGTTGTTAGCTAACGCGCTAGTTTATTGTTTAGCTAGACTGACGAGGACGGGGAGATTGTGGTTTTAATCTCGTTAGGGTGAACTGGGAATGATTCTTCCTAAATGATTTTCCACTCCCCCCTCCACAAAAATATGGGTTCACTTACTCTATATTCAACTTTCTCAATTCCTAGTCTGTTAGCGTAATTAGTACTTAAGCATATAGCCCGAATGGGTAGTAAGACGCGGTGCTAAATTAAGCTAGATTTCTTGACAGAGATGATATCATAGACGTGGCATTGATCAACATTGGTGTTACCCCTAAAGATATGACAGTTTGAAAGGAACTGGACCAGGAACACAATACTTTATTATATGAGATTAAGTCTGACATCAACTTCAACACGCATGGTCTCAAACAAACCAAAACAACTTGCGACTGGGACGAATTTATTCACTCTTAAGAGTACTTGATATCAGAAATACAAAATATAGACACAATATGAAAGGTTGACACCACACTGCAACTATTCACAACAAAGGTTCAAGAAGCCTACAAGGCAAGCACCACAATACAACCACTCCAACATGATCTCCGACAACAATACCCAGATTTGGACTTAATATTATAATCCAAAATGGGGAAATGAGAAGGGATTGGCAGCCGCACAGAACCTTACAACACAGGACAGTTTCCAACCCTCTCGGAGCTCGAGTAAGGAGTCAAGGACATTAGATGGGATAGTTGAGACCCCTACCTCACTGAGACCACACTTGACAGGACAGTTTCCAACCCTCTCAGAGCTCGAGTAAGGAGTCAAGGACATTAGATGGGATAGTTGAGGCCCCTACCTCACTGAGACCACACTTGACAGGACAGTTTCCAACCCTCTCAGAACTCAAGTAAGGAGTCAAGGACATTAGATGGGATAGTTGAGGCCCCTACCTCACTGAGACCACACTTGACAGGACAGTTTCCAACCCTCTCAGAGCTCGAGTAAGGAGTCAAGGACATTAGATGGGATAGTTGAGGCCCCTACCTCACTGAGACCACACTTGACAGGACAGTTTCCAACCCTCTCAGAACTCAAGTAAGGAGTCAAGGACATTAGATGGGATAGTTGAGGCCCCTACCTCACTGAGACCACACTTGACAGGACAGTTTCCAACCCTCTCAGAGCTCGAGTAAGGAGTCAAGGACATTAGATGGGATAGTTGAGGCCCCTACCTCACTGAGACCACACTTGACAGGACAGTTTCCAACCCTCTCAGAACTCAAGTAAGGAGTCAAGGACATTAGATGGGATAGTTGAGACCCCTACCTCACTGAGACCACACTTGACAGGGACAAGGGGCGGAGAGTAAGACAATACCTCAGGGGGACCACCAGGGAAATGTCTGCAACGGCAATCCACGGGGAGCATGGCTGAACGTATTGGTGCTGCTATCTACCGAGATCAAGTGTAATAGTGAAGCCTTATTTGAAATAATCTGGATGGTTTTATAAAAAAACAACATAGTATTTTGATATGAATGGAATACAAACATAGTCCTAAGGTAAAAACTAGTATAAAACATAAAATTCCCAGTCAGATAAATGCTAATAATGACTTGTTATAGAAATATTAGAATACATGTGATGGATCAATAATATTTAATTTAAAATATTTATCCTCCCAGCCAGATACGCTGGTAAATTGTTGTCTAACCCTCTCTCTCTCTCTTCCTCTTCTATATATACATGTTTATTTTTGTATGTATATATTTACAATTATATATATCTTACTTGTTTTCATAAAAATAATAGTAATTATTGATAAATCGTTTGATCTGCATGATTACATAAATCAATAAATATGAAACATGAATTTAGCAACTCTAGCTCTAAGCTGATATATTATAATACTAGAGACTCTGATTCCTCAATCGACTAAGCCCTATATTTATATTTCAATCTCAGCTCATTGAGTAAAGCCATTATTATTTTCCCTCGTTCCTGATGGACTTGGCATCCACCCATCCTCCACCCCTTTTCAACACGCCACCCTTGGTCGCTTATCCAAAACACGGGGACTTACGAATCCATTAACGGCCCGAGTTATAAATTGATTTATGGGGCTCAGTGCAGGCAATTTCCATCACTAAATGAGAGGAGAAATAGGATCAATCCATTAGCGTTTTGTTTAATGTCCACCATATTCAATTACATTTCACATTAACGTTGAATTGAGAGGAAGCAATAGATTTACTTATTATTTCCGTGTCAATATGGAGATTGGTATCATATCATTTGGACTTCTAAAATCAGAACAAGCCAACAAAAATATTCATTTTAATATTTGAATGTTAATTTCCATCCAAGAAAATAAAAAAATAGGTTTCCCTAATTGTAGCAGAGATCAATATTTGTTTTGGTATATGGGAAGATTACAGTCCTAATCTAAATATCTATTGAAAACAATAAACTCATCTCTCTGATGTGATAGAAATATGCCCTTTAGAGGCATGGTTAGCCTTTTTGAGATATTGTGATATTTATTGTTCTATTTATAAAATATAATATATAGATCATAGTTAGACTTACAGAAAAATTAGAATCAAAAATCAATCTCAAAATAAAATACACTAATCCTTAGCGCCTGGATTCTTACTGAGTGGATTACAAGATGTGTCTGAGACTAAATATTAGTCGCTTTAATCAGCGCCCTTTGAATCAAACCTGAGATCAGTAGATACGTAGTAAGCCACTCTAACCACACAGAAACTGTAACTGTAGATTTGGGTAAATACACTGATTCACCAAATCAATTATCACAGGATTAGTTTTCAAAATAAAGTTTTTTTTTTTTTTGTAATCATACCTTTGTTAAGACTGTAAGATTTACGTTCTCTAAATTTCATTTAAATTAATTGTATCCAGCTAATTTTTCACTGCCGATTGCTTTAAATTGGGCCAATTTGTCTTAAACTTTACTAATGCGGTAAAGATGATGATATTATTATTATCATCAGTGAAGGCTCTTTCTATGTTCCCATGAGATGAGAGGAGACGATGGCGATAGTGAATATAAAGAACCAAAAGAAACTCTTAAGCCTAACTAACCAAACCCTGGTGACCGTTGGGGTAATTCCCCTTTCGGGAAAAATACCCAGGGTACCAGCCGAGAATCGAACCTTGGACCTCTAGGTTCATAGCCATGTGCACAGAACAGAATATCAGGTGGCCGTTTTCGGCATGAATGATAAATATATTGTTCAAGGCAAATAAACTTATATTATTGTGTATAGCTAGTACACCTTGTTGCAGTTCGGACATTAACTCTTTGTTCACTGTTACTGAAAATGAAACAAGGCCAGTTTAACATTGAGCCTTATTTATCTACAATGCGGATTATAATATGATTAAGAATATATATGATGAGGTTTAAACAAACTTAATAATGGATATAAACGATAGTAGTACTCACTTTGCCTACAAATGGCAGACCTGGTTTGTACAGTCTACGCATCTCATGACCGAATCTTAGCTCGACATAGTGCTCCTCCGCCATAGCCACTTCAGGTACAACGTAGACTGTGCTGCCACCTGTGATTGACACGTTGAACTGAGCGGAGAAAATGTCCGAGTCCACTTCCACCTGGACTTCCCATATCCCGAGCTGCGCCACGTGGGAGAGGGGCAACGAGAAGCTTCTCACACCTGCCATTTGGCGGGAAAACAGCAGCGTTCAAATGACTTACATCAAGGGAGGTTTGCAATAAGTCACTACTCATGTCTGGCAACTCACACACATGTTCTAGTGAGAAAATGACTTACATCAAGGGAGGTTTGCAATAAGTCACTACTCATGTCTGGCAACTCACACACATGTTCTAGTGAGAAAATGACTTACATCAAGGGAGGTTTGCAATAAGTCACTACTCATGTCTGGCAACTCACACACATGTTCTAGTGAGAAAATGACTTACATCAAGGGAGGTTTGCAATAAGTCACTACTCATGTCTGGCAACTCACACACATGTTCTAGTGAGAAAATGACTTACATCAAGGGAGGTTTGCAATAAGTCACTACTCATGTCTGGCAACTCACACACATGTTCTAGTGAGAAAATGACTTACATCAAGGGAGGTTTGCAATAAGTCACTACTCATGTCTGGCAACTCACACACATGTTCTAGTGAGAAAGTGACTTACATCAAGGGAGGTTTGCAATAAGTCACTACTCATTTCTGGCAACTCACACACATGTTCTACTGAGAAAAGTAAGCAATTGACAGTGCTAATCCCTTATTGTGGAGACGTGCCGTGAAACGTCAATATTTATTAAATAATTAATATAATTACATAAATCAATTAGTGATATAAATAGAGTTTTGAAAACATTATGTTTCCTATCAAATACATTAATTAAATTTTGAACCAGATTTATCAATAAATTATGTTAATGGCTTGCCAATTCTATTGGGAATATTTTCGGAGGATATTAAAATGTTCTCTTGAACCGTAGCCAACTAATAAATAGTTGAATCTAACACAAATGTAATTGAACACCATTTGTCAAAATGAGTTTACTTTGACAGAGGACCTGAAGTCCATCCAAATACACGTACACACACTCAGGTGTGAGACGCACAGATCAAAAGAGACAAAGTCCAATTTTAACTTAAATTGGGTTAGTGCTGCTATCTGATAGACAATCATGATACTTTTTAATGTATTTTAGATTAATGGTTAAAAGAGGTCAAACATATTAAAAATAATTGAGAAATAATTATTTGCTCTGGTCCTCATGGAGTTTGATATTTTTGAAGTTTTTGTCCTGGAAAATTTGTGTCATGTGACTTTTATTCTTTTACCCTGTACCATCCATGTTTTGTATGGATTATGATTGAATGTGTTAGGTAATTATTTAAATTTACTAAAACTTAGTAAATATAAATAATATTTCTTCAAATTATTGAAATTTTTTTTTTTTCTTGTATGTACCTTCATCTAAAGCCACTTCCTCCCATAGCGCGACTTTCGTGCCCTGAGGGGTGCGAACAAACACATTTCCAAACATGTCTGACGCCACACGTAGGTCGTGGTCCAAGGCCAGCACCCAGAAATCAACTGAAAATAAGAACACACATTGTGACTGCTCTTAACAGATGATGTACATCATAGAGGTACACACTAATCATGTTTATCTATTCAGTCTAAGAAATTAGTGTGTCAACTACAACCATTTGCTTAGGTAAGCGCACAATACAACGAATATAATATTAAATAAATAGGTAAACAAAATCTTTATAATGGTTTAGGTTACTATGACCTTGATATTTAAAAACTTGGTTTTATTTTTAGCTAAAACATTTTACACACAATATTTGAGATTTATAATTCAAAACTAAAACATTAAAAAAAAATCCCATTCTAGAAAACAAGTATTCAAAAACGTAATATTAAATGGTGCTCAATTAAATGTCATATAATATTGGATTTTTAATATAATCCGTAAGTAAGTTCGTATATCATAATATTTCGGGGTAGATCCTCAAAGATAAGTAGGTTACAAATATACTACATATGCATAATTTAAGTCGAGAAGCAGCTTATATTTTATAAAATAAGTTGTCTACATCAAATTTCATAAAAATGTAAGCTACTCCTAAAATATGTCAATTAAATTGTCACGTGTATCAATTTGCACCCTTGGTAAAAATATATCAAAACATTATCCATGATTATAGTATCAATTAAGTGGGCATTCACTTGTGCATAAAACCGAGGTTCGATTCTCGTATCCAGGTGTCATTTTTTAATTTAATTAATATTTTTTCAAGCTTGGTTGTCTTGTGGTTAAGTGTTCGCCTAATAACCCGATGTTCGTGGGTTAAAACTCAGCTGACATTAACGGATCTCCCTTGAGTAATAAACATCCGTACCACAGCCTCCTTCGGAAGGAGAGAAAATGTTGCTCCCATGTCGATTTTTTCATGTAAAATAGCCCTGAAAGGGTTATGACAATGCCTTTCCTAACAAAATTGCTACGCCTTTTCACTCTAGCTCATAGAAACTATCATATGCTGATATAATCCTTCGGTTCAGAAAGTGCACGTTAGCTACCTCGAACAATTAAATAAATAATCCTGTTGAAGATGTGACGCAGTCAATGCTGACAGATCAGTTACAAATGGTCTAACCACCATTATCGTAAAAGTGACTCAGGGGGAAAGGAACATATATGGATAATATGAACAAATAGGATGATGGACACGAATATTTGACATCTCATACTTCATAATGAAAACTCTTTGCCTTACGTATGAATGAAAGATATAATTATTTTCTCTATAGAGTTATTGGCTAATAGTCCCAGGTTCTACCCCAGATGTAACCGAAAAATTGACCATAAACGAACCTGGGGTTTCCCCTTTCACAGTGATGAATGGACGGCTGGAGGCTGGGTGTTGTCTGTTTTATATTTAAGTTGCTTTTTAAGTCGTGTGCTTAACTATAATATGTTGATTTAAATGTATTATAAATAATAATTCATATAATACTGGTGTTTTCTCATTTATATATAACAAACAGTAGCTGCACAACCCATACAATTTATTAATTTACGAAAGTTTCATATATACAAAGTATAATTTTATAGTATGATATTTCATCAACTGTTTGATCTATCTTGATGTATAGAAACAAAATCTATAAAATTTTATACTTATTTAATATTATTTATCTGGTTTAATACATGCGATTTAATGTTTTATAAAATGGTTTTTTTAGAAGATTGGTGACTATTGTTAGCATTGATTCCAAATTTAAAGTAGTAAATTTAAAAAAATTAATTAACCTTTAATGTAGTGATAAGGTACCCTGATAGATGTGAACTTAACTAAAATATGTCGGATAGCATGAACAAACTTATGTCTCGAGACCACCGGGGAAAGGATTCGGATTCCTGGTAAAGCAACAATATAGGTCCTGGACTTATGATAATCAAGTACAACGATATTAACAACAGTGTGATTACTAACAATGGGTCGCAACTTCAAAAATGTGCAGTAAAATACGCTACCGAAAATAAATACAAAAAGAAAGTACAATGAAATGTGTCACTATAAATCTAGTTAATTGTAAAAGAGTTAAAACTAATATAATTAAAAACCAACAAGTAAATGTAGATTACCATTTTATAATATTGTTATTTATGTTATCCAAATCCACTGAAAATCCTTATTGGGAATACTCGTCAATATACATGGCTAGGATTACAATAAATCATACATTATTATAGTTTCAAAAATGAATAATTATAGAGAGAGAGAGAACTAAAAATTAAATAAATGTATTTGTCCTTCATTTATTGATCAAATATTTTACTATTAAATAGCATCACAGGATTTATTTGATAAAATATTTTAAGTAATTCTCATAAATTTTAAACAGTTTTTAATTTGGAAAAACAAAATAGTAAATGTTTCTTGAACTATAATGTTCAAGATCATTAGATTTTTTAATTAATATACGATTTAAAATATTAATTTTGACAGGAAATAGAAGTTGGTAGTATTTTGAAGTTGTTGTAGTGATTCTGCTAGATCGTCTTTTAAGTCATTGTATACCACGTAACGGTAGTCAAAGTGTGGTATTATTAGGTTCTGGACAGATGTCTATTATAAATGTGATGTTGGTAGAGATATTAGATTGAAAGACCTCAGGTCTGACTACTAGGTGATCTCTACACGGTTCACAACCCTGGTACCTTGGGTTTGAGCGGTAGCCCTAAAGATAAGTACTGATGAACCGGCGTCCTAGTCCGCGTAGTCCCGAATTGGACAGAGTGACCCCTTGAGTTTGGTGTTGATTAGTCAGCCATGATGGGTGGCTCCCCTATCATTTATCCTGGCCTCCCCTGGCCTAGTGTCTCACTTAGGAATGCTGACAACACTTTTGTGGTCCGATCTTCTAGTTTATTTGTTTATAGAAGAATCAAACAACCCGCAACACTCGTTTTGTCATTCGCAACTAATAATAACATACAACATTACACAAACTCGCCTTCCAATTTAATCCATGTGGTTACAATATTATATTTAAATCTAGTTTCGCCATTTAATTTAACAGGACTCCCCATGAAGTGATAGTCACTATTTATAAATTGCTTCATCACGATTATAATGGGTTAATGCATGTCAGACATATTTTATGACCGAAGCTACGTTTATATGTTGTAGGGAATCCTTATAGCGTTCCACTCTAAGAGTGGACAGGCGTTTATAGGCATTCCAATTTTACAGTTTGCAACCCTAGGACTATGTTCCTTATTCCCAGCTTGGTACCATTTTATAGCATACAAATGTACACGTCATTTCTACCAGATATACCAACTGTATCATATAGAATTTACTAGTACATATAGCGACACTAATATAATATTCTAAAACCAGTTTTAGATAAATTTTGTTTTTAAAAATGTAATTATTTTATCCCTGTTTCACGAGTGTACGAATATATCACACGTCTACGTCACGTTTAAATTGTGTAAGAAAGCTAGATTGCCTAGTGTTTTAATCGCTTTAGGATCAGTGATGAACAATGATTGCAAATTGTATTATTAATATAAAATTTTAATTGAAGCTAAACAACTAAATATACCATTCCTCTTAAAATATTTAAAGTAAAACACAAAGCAGTTTAATATTCAGAACCACAGTTTGTTGTCATTACAAGGATATTTTTTGATAAAAGTGTTAGGTAAACATTTAATTTTGTTAAAAAATTACTCTGGCTCAATATAATCCGTAAATAACATTTGAAGGCGTTTTTAAGAAGCAGAACTTATGTATCGACTTCAACTCTGTGTGGTTTTGAAGATCACGATGCTGTTAGCTATGTTGGTTTCTAGCACTAAAGACTGAATGGCAATGCCATCTCATTACATTAATATTATTTACATTATTGATTGAATGTACAAAATTTGTCGAATCTTAAATCCAAAGAAAAGAAAAAACTTTACCATTTGTATAGTTAATTAGGCTGTATATTTTGAAATATATATTATATGTAAAAACTATATTTTGTTGAAGTTTCGTAGATCCATGATCACTATGTTTGCGTTAAATATATCTCTGGTTCTCAAATTATGTAATCCATCTGTATTTTATCTCTAGTTTTTTATTTCATTAGTTGTTTGTTTTTATGTATATCATTCTGTTAAACTTCATTTTAATTGTATATATTAAGTGTAGGTAAAGGTGGTAGCCTTAAATTCGCCATCAAAGTAGTTTATTATTGTTATTATTATTATTAATGATAATTATAATAATAATATACGTTTATATTAAGAAACCCACTATTGACAGCCATGGCCATTCTGCGAGTTCATTACACTCTCTCACCCTCTGGGAACAGGTCACGGTTCGAATTATAGACGAATTATCTGAGAGAAGTACGGAGATTTATCAAAGTCTGTAACACGTTTGCTCACTAGACTCGAAATCCCGCGTTCTATTCCTGTCATGGTTCAATATTAACAAATTTTTGGCGGTGAAACTTTCATTTCTGATGACTTAAGTAATAGGCCTATATTAGTTTGTACGCTAATATAAGCAGTGGGTTCATAAAGGGCAATCAAAATACTCCAATAAGGGTTATTTTATAAATTACATGTTCACATAATGTAGATGGGCAAATACTAGTCCATTTTATCTTAGAGAACTTAATATTTTATATTATTGACCAAAGCTATTGCAATTAATCCTAACATGACCAGCAAACCTAAGATGCGTAACCCTTCATTAACGCTACACGAGCTGTGCTTATCACCAATCATAAACCTACTGATAACAGTCGGGAATGTTAAGTGAGGTATTCCTGGAAAGATAAAGCGCCCAGTCTGAATATTATTTAAGAAAGCCACTTGTCTCTTAGTTTTGTGTAACTGTCATTACATTGTTGTCTAATCGTCATTGTTATTGAACGTACTATCATAAATATATTCTAATATACTCTAGTTATTATATTGATTTTATTATTTACTAATTCATAAGTTACAGTGTTAATATTATTTACTCTATGTGCAGTCGGGTTTGTATGTTTAAAAATAATATTAATTATAATACACAATTATTAAAATATATTTCTAAGATTAATCCAACTTTGAATGTGTTCTCATAAAAGGTATAAAAGAAAACACTATACACAACTACTTATATTTGGTAACTTTATAAGATAAACTGTCTCAAGAGGATATTGCATGTCAACTGATCACCTCAAAGGATCGGTAATACAGTCTGAGAGGGAATTATCTATTTATAGACTAATGCTTTTTTTTATTTACCTGTACTATTTATAGAGAAGATGTCATCGTTTTATTGAGGGAAAACAACTTTAACATTCGTACCAAAGGTGTTATCACAACTAGCCTTTAAATAGCGTTCATTAATTCCAACAGGTCATAATTTATGTCGGGATGAACATCTAAATTGTAAACATTTTCTGTCAGATCAAATGGGTTGGTGTATGAATATGTCGAAATATATCTAATAAATTTCAAATTTTAAAATACCAAGCTCAAAGTGTTTAGGTTTGATCTACCATTTTTGTTTTGGTGCCATATTTTACTACCTGTTCGGGTTGTACGCGTTGATCTACAATTTATTTATAGATATTAAAGAAATATATTAATATTTTCAAAGATTATTTTTAATTTATGTTTTAATAGCGCGCTATAACAAATATGTGAACTTGCAAGCACATTCAACAAAATATTACTTGCTTAATCATTCGCTTAGTACGCACTCTTTAATCCAGTCCAATATTGTTCTAGTGGTTATACAATCCATGGTGTTACTGGTATGCTATAGAGAATTATGAACAATCCGCTGCTGACAGAGCTAACAACCTCGAATCATCCACTTTTAACAGGCTGCATCATTAGTCAATGTTTATTGCCAGTTGGTAGCCATGTACTGGCAAGGTTAAGGGG
>CABFOV010001147.1:36876-54784 GCA_902141375.1 Timema poppense
TTTCACGTAGCTAGGTTTGATATATATCTTTGTGTTTACGGCCCAATTGAATTTTAGGTTGTGTATTTCTATGGTTGACAAAAGAGAATCTATCAAAAGTTATTTTCACTCCAATGTTATTATTAAATTATGTTTGTTGTGCACTACATTCTACAAGAAGATTGTTAAGAACCATTCTTCAAAAAAGTAACAATAATGCAATTGAAAAAAAAAAAAAATGGAAACAGCTACTATCCAAGAAAATAAAGCCAAATAAACATTTTTGAAATTCTTCCAAAAATTCTAAAGCACTTTATTTTGTATTGCTTTTATTGAGAGGAAACCCATTTTTAACTAAAGTTATTCAAGTAGGTATTTTAAAATATATTTTGAAAACAAATGAAAGGAAAATTAAAGCTATAATATTTATAGTACGAAAATAAAATATTAGTGATAAAATAAATGCGTTTTATGATATAAAGTAAATAGATTAAAACTTTTTTTTATAGAATTACAGATATTTATGAGATTTTCTCGGAAACTATAATATTTTGGGAAATTAGAGAAATTGATATTATTACATTTTCATTACTTATCTTTAAATTAGTCCCTTTATCCTTATTTTAATAGCTGTGGTTTAATTGTTTAATACATTTCAGTTCATTTCGGTGCACGCAATATCAACAATTACATATTTTCTGTTATTCATTAGAAGATAAGTATTTCTTTTAACAAACAACAGAAAATATGTAATTGCTATAATCACTTATTTTAATTATACCCTACTTACAAAATATAATATAGTATCTTTACTAAAATAATATTTTTGCGCTAATCAAAAAGTTTAAAACCTCTCCTTACAAGATATAGCTAAGAATATCCCTCTATCTTAGTAATTTTTTGAAGAGTAGTCTGAAAATATAGTTTTAATTTTGCAAAATACCCAAGAGTAATTAATTAAATGCATGGTAGATATTTGATTTAGCATACATGTAGCACATCAAATCGACCCCTGTGCACACGTGGTATGGATGTCACCTTTTAAAATCTTTTTTTATGAGACGGTCAGGTCTGGTCTCGAGTCCTGAGCGGATGTACTCAGGGCGGTTTTCCTAAATCGTTTCCCACTTCATGTGACCCCAATGCGAGAACATTTACTCTAAAATTGTATTTTTATATTCCTTACCATATTATACTAATTAATATATTCATAATATAACACTAACAGGTATTGGGACGTGAGGCATAGAACAAACAAAATATTTGAGGATATTAAAAACTCTAAAGTTTACAATATAATTTATTAAATATATTTTGTGCTGTAAAATAACTTAAGTGGGACGTAAAATATATTTTAAACGAATATTTTTTAAATTTATTTGACGTATTTAACGATCACTTTCTGAAACGACAGATTAAATTAGAACACGACTTATAGACAACCTTAAATCTAGAACAGACACAACTGTGCTGAGTTTCCTCGACTCTTTTGTGTGTGCGCAGCGCTGCTCGCTTGTTTGTCCCTGCACGGATAGCTGCGCACGGTCACTAAGGGCTTGGACTTTCTGGCCTCGAGCTCGTCTTCAGCTACACTGGGCCGGTTCACACCACACCCCTCAAATATGGGTGAATGCTATTCATGCTTTCAACTGCAATTGGCTACACTACGACGAATAGTCGAGAGAGCATTCATCCGCACGTTTGGATGGATATCGTGGACATCGGGCATCTCCGTAAATGTTCGGTAGTTTCCGAACTGTGTTGTCATATCAACCGCGTGAGCTGTTTGTTAAGTTTACATTTGGGAAGAAATAGGGGGAAAAATAAATGTTTTGGATAAGTTATATATTTTAATGTGTGGTAATAGTATTATTATTACAACAGAAAATACATTCTTCAATTATTTAATTAAAAAATAGTCGATTAGTAAAACTAAAATAAAAAAATGGCAATAATTGAACGGGTTATTAGAAAAATCTAGAATTGTGCTATTTCCTTAAAACTTTCAAACTTTACCACCATAATATGATTTGTTTCCATCAACATTATTTGATAAAGAGTCACCACTTAGCTACGTTTTATGACGGAAGTCGATCTCTCACAAAACAGCATATTTCCATTACAATAATTTCACGTTTTCTTGTTTATTGGTTTTTGTTGGTTTTTTTACCCACGGCTCTACACAACACTATTTTCGGTAGTGCCGTGCGTGCGCATCATCAATCCTTCTTTCACATTCGGTGCGGTGCGGACCAGCGTAGTGTAACCGTTGCTTTAAGATCACGCCATTAAGATGAATGTTATTGCATACGCGCGTGGACACGGAGATGAGGTTTTCTCTCCGAAGTACGGTTAGAGCCCTGAGTAAACACGTGAGTGACTACATCCTGAGTGATTTCTTCATACAGCCCCAACATAACGGCTTGTTGTGGGCGCCGGAATTCTGGGTTGCGAACACCTACTATCACCCGCCTCGGTGGCGTAGTTGGCTAAAGCGCTTGTCGTGTTGAGCTCTACTGCTGAGGACCGGGAGAACGAGGTTCGAATATCGGTCAGGTGAACTGGGGGAGGTTTTTCCTAAATGGTTTTCCACTCTACCTCCACGCAAATGCGGGTTCACTTCCTCTAATTCAACCTTCCCAATTCCTAATCCATTAGAGTAATTAGTACTTAAAGCGTATAACCCGAACGGGTAGTAAGACGCGGTGATAAATATTAATTACTTAACACCTACTATCGGAACCAGTGTCAACGAGGGCTGACATTAGTTGTCTCCCTTAACGTCAGAAGGGTCCACGAGAGGTGTGGGCACACATCAAGTCCCTAGCCATTAATTTAGTTCTTTGAAAGAGGAAATCCACATTTCACAATGATACAATTTAGGCCATGTCAATAATTAAACCCGGGACTCTAGCTCATTATAAAGACACGTTACTGACTGAGATAAAGTGTTTAGCAAATAGTTTTTTGGTGTATCATTTTTTTACACATTGAAATAGTAGAGTATGTACCCTTTTACTTGTAAACTTGACGAGTCCAGTTTAGGGATTCATTTGATGTTTTATTGAAATAATTGTTTTGAATATTCTCTTTTTAGATGTAGTGAAACTTTAAACCACCTTTACTGATCTGGTTGTATTATGTAGTAAGTCATCCAGCTCGCAATGTACTAGATTGCTGGTAACTGTCAGTTAGAATATCGGATAGATCACTGGGACTGATTTTTCATATCTAATATATCTTTGTGATTTTACTATCACTCTCTACATTGGTTTGGATTCAATTTATCTGAACTACCATCGTCAATACCACACCTTATCTTCAGATTTTGGACAACCAATAACTAAATTTGTGTTAGAATAAATAAACGAGAACAAATAATTTATCAACACCTCTATATTGATAAATAATTGGATATTATATTAATATTATTTATCAAAATCAACATATTTAATTAATTACTAATCTGGAGATGTTTATAAATAATTCAAAATTTTAGTTGTATGTGTACATATAAATATATCATAACTTATTAAAATATTTTTGTGGTTTTTTGCTAGCGAGAAGGATTTTCATTTGGTAAGAACATAAATTCTCTTTGTTGCATATTAGGATATCAAAAATACCACCAAGTACAAAGATTATGTATGTAAATAATTAATAGTAATGTACCATCCCACTCTCACTCTATTTATTTATTAGCGGCCACAATAGACTAAAAAAAGAGGAGGGCGATTTCTAAATGAAATAATTATATGAAAAAGTGAAACTTGTACAGGTTAATGAAATATTTAAATTCTATTCAAAGTAACAAACAGTGTTAAAACAAGTTGCATGGCCTTACAAGTCCTACTATTAAAAACAAATATATCTTAGCCATATATTATTGTGCAGTGCGTTTCAAAAGTTTAAGTAATATAATTATATAATATAAACTTGTCTAGAAGAGCCCAATGAAATAAACAAAATAGTTTATATTATTTAAATAAACTTTTCTAAATAATATACAAGTTTCTAACTCACCGCAATGAAGCAAGATCAAATGAAATCAAATGGATCAAAAGTTTAAATTACTAAATATTACAAAAATTGCAAAGAGCTATAAAGAACCTCTTTTAAATGGTTTACAACGCGTCAAATTCACACCAGTGAATTCAGAAAAAACAATTTTTAATTTATGGAATATCATTTAACATTTTAATAGGTTTTGTAGGCAATAAGCTGGGCTCCAAAATTTCCTGATTAATTTCTTTATAAGGATTTAATTGAATGCTAGTTCATGGATCAATATAACTACAACTTCAGCATCGTTTTTAGAAATCAACTTTATTTTTCAGCAAAGCCAAGCTTATGTGCAATGTTAGAAAATAAAAATAAAACAACTCAATCTACAGAATGTAGTTTTCACAAGTCTTTGTACAGTGCTTACATTTATTAGATATCAGGTTGGAGTGAATTGAATCAACTCTAAAGTTTCACAACAATGGAAATTATGAAATTAATCCAAGACTGTCAGTAGCTCCTTTACCAAATGTATAACACCATCAACCATGTTCATAATGTATCTAATATTGACATCTTGAATAGATAAGTTCAAAAGATATGACTCATCAATGGCCAAACAATGCAGCTGGCTGGTGCTCTTTAAAGATCTGTTTTAACTCTTGTACTCCTGGCAGTAGCGTTGCTTGTACTAAGATAACACTGGCCACAACAATGAATCAGGCTTGTGCTCTTTAAAGATCTGTTTTAACTCTTGTACTCCTGGCAGCAGCGTTGCTTGTACTAAGATAACATTGGCCACAACAATGCTGCTGGTTGGTGCTCTTTAAAGATCTGTTTTAACTCTTGTACTCCTGGCAGCAAAGTTGCTTGTACTAAGATAACAATGGCCAAACAATGCAGCTGGCTGGCGCTCTTTAAAGATCTGTTTTAACTCTTGTACTCCTGGCAGCAAAGTTGCTTGTACTAAGATAACAATGGCCACAATAATGCAGCTGGCTGGTGCTCTTTAAATATCTGTTTTAACTCTTGTACTCCTGGCAGCAGCGTTGCTTGTACTAAGATAATAATGGCCACATCAATGCAGCTGGCTGGTGCTCTTTAAAGATCTGTTTTAACTCTTGTACTCCTGGCAGCAGCGTTGCTTGTACTAAGATAACATTGGCCACAACAATACAGCTGGCTGGAGCTATTTAAAGATCTGTTTTAACTCTTGTACTCCTGGCAGCAGCGTTGCTTGTACTAAGATAACACTGGCCACAACAATATACAAACTAATATGCAGCTTCTTTAAATTGTTAACATAAAGCTATTATTGAGAGAGAATTGATCACCATTAAAACTAGTGTATCACATATTTTTTAGATCACCAAGTGTAGACGAGCAATATTGAGAGATGAGCTTTGTCCAAGCTTATGTAATCTTACGTCTTGGGTGTGATTCGGTGTGTTTGGACGCACAAAAAAACTTTGGTGGATTATATTAGCCTGGGTTTATATTCATGTATAGTACTTAGAGTAAAGGTAATGGTACTAAACTTATAGTGCACAATCAATAATAAAAATACAACAATATTCTATAAACTGTAGTTATTTAAAGTCGTACTCAGATTATATCGTATCTAGAAGTAAAGCTAGACTTTATGTTCTGGTACAGGGGTATGCTACCTGGGGCCCACGACCCTAAATGGGCGAATGAGTGGTATTCAGGGGGTCCAACAACTTGTGGGAACAATAGTCTCCGCATTAACATGTCTTTAAAAATAAAATTTAACTTTTGCTTTTTTTAATATTTTAAACGCATTATCCTTCTACTCTTTTAGATAGTAAGTATGTACTCTACATAATATATAACCATATGAAAAATGGATTTAAAATAATAATACGTGGGTAGCTTCTTTTCAATACATTGTTATTTAGGTTTTATTTATTTTATTTTATGAAATTAAACATATTATTCTGAGAAGGGGTTAACTCAATTTACCAGACACAAAAGTCAGGTTTCGAATCCTAGTCGGCTGAACTGAGAATTATTTACTAAATGGTTTTACTCCAAGCAAATGCGGGAAAACTTACTTTAATTCGGTGACCTGGCGGTCTAGGGGTAAGGTGTCAGACCTCTGTGCTGGCAGCCGGGGTTCAATCCTCGGTCCCGGCACAGATTTATCTGACTACCAAACCCTTCCTTCACCTCTGACAAGACATCTTGTGAATGTGGGGAATGCTAGGTCTCCACCGTGGTTCGGATTCCACGTTAAACTGTAGGTCCTCCATTTCATCTCACAATCACCGTACCATTACACATTAGCGTAAGTGCGTACAGCCCGAACGGGTAGTAAGACGCGGTAATAATAATAATACTATAATTCAAACTTCCTTTTCCCTAATTCATTAGCGCCATTAGTAAATAGTTTAGCATATTACCTAAATAGTTAGTATGGCATGGTGCTAAAAAAATATTTTAAGCGTCTACTTGGAAAATCAAGTTAATCTTACTACATGTTTGTAATTAATTAAATTAACCAAATCAATATTAAATTAAATTATTATTATTGTAACTATTAAATCAAATTATTATTACTATGAATATTAAATCAAATTTGACTTTAATTGGCTCTGATTTTACTATTGTCATCTAAAAGAACAGAAATAACCGTGTTTCCCTTTATTTTTAATCATAGATGCATTTGTATTTATTGAAGCCAAACAAATACAATTCTTTAATAACAATAAAGTATAGCGATCACAAGGAATTTCAAACTTTAAAAGAAGATAATTTCTGTCTGCTGTGTTTACTGGCTTTTAATTTGCTATAGCATCTCTTCGCCGTCTCATTGGCTGATACGTCTCAAGTACCATGGCCGTAAGCGATCAAATTTATGTATGGCGAGTATAAAGATAAAGTTATATCGACTTTATGAAATGTGTAATAAACCTTATTTCAACTGTGAGTGTTACTATAAAAATAAAGTCTTTAAACATTATTTGCATTATTTGCTATGACTTATCCATTAACATTTATGCTTTAGGCATGGATATAAGTTCAGCCATACCAGTACGTTTATTTAGTATAATTTTTGCTTGATTTATCAAAATAGAAGATTTTCTTTACTGTAAAATTCGTATAATAATTAAAATTTCCATGTTAAATACTCCCCTTTGTGAGATAGTTAAGCTCTAAATGTTAAGAATGTTGTATTGGCTAATGTCTCAAAATTAAATATTCTCTTATGATTTTTCCAAGGTATTCTTTGTTTTAAACGTCAACTACTTATATCACTGAAACTAATAAAATAATTTTGTAATTTGTATTTTAAATTATATCTTAGAGCATTACTGTTATTTTTAATAAAATATATTTTCAATTGACTTCTTTACTATAAATTATACTCTATCATTGATTACAAAGTATATACATTCAACATGAGCTCTAATTTAAATTATTATAATAAATTAATACAATTAGCTTTCCTTTATTACTTAATAGTTTATTACTTTGTTGTCAATTATGTAGTGTTATTTATAATTTATAATATTATTTTATTTGTCTCTGTAATTAATAATTTTACTGGATGTTCTCTAAGGGTGTAAAATGTGATATCTTAACTTACACGATAAAAACATATTTGAATGTTATTATTATTATTATTATTAAGAGCACCGCGTCTTACTACCCATTCGAGTTGTACGCACTTACGCTAATGTGCAATGTTAGGGTGATTGTGAGATTAAATGGAGGACCTGCTGCTTAACGTGAGATCCGAACCACGGTGGAGGCCTGGCATTCCCCGAATTCACAAGTTGTGATTAATACACGTCTTGTCAGAGGTAATTTGGATTTTAAAAAAAGATGCTTAAGATGAAATTTGGTCCAAAAAGGAATTTGACCACTTGGGAGTGAAAAAGTATACATATTGATGAGTTACATACCTTTTTTGAATAATCAAGTCTCGTAAATTATGGTGGGAAGGAAATTTGGCGCTAATGGGAGATTTTTAACCTTGTACTGACTGATAAAACCAATGGAAAGAGACCTAGACGCAGATGGTAGGATGTCATAATAATGGACCTAAAGGAGATAGGGTGTAGTGAGGTGGACTGGATGGAACTAGTTCAAGACAAGGATATGTGGCGTCAGTATGTATGGCAATTAACTTTCAATTTCCTAATGCCATAGAGTGAATAAGTAATTTTAATATTTAGTTTAAATGTTTATGTAACAGATATGTTTATCTCTTAAATACTTCAAAATAATACAATATTATTACGTATTCTTGTGATAAAATAGTATTTGATACATTTCTTTAACTTGATATTTTAAAATATTTATTTGGCCTATGGTTTAAATGAATGCTCATTATATATAATAAGTGATCTATCACTTTTAAGGTCAAAAACTTGTTATAAATTTTGCTAACCATTTCTAATAACATATCTTGATCTATTCGTATTAATAAATTTTCAGATGTTACTTTATGTTCATTAGGTGTATAATCGATTTTTGAAACTAATCATCATATAAGTAATGTATTACAATTTTATCAGTAATTAAACATTATAATTACATTTTTAAATTAATTAATATGATATATTATATTATATAGTTTTGTTTATACATTATTTTTATAATAAAAATATTACTAACATATCAAAGCCAGACTTTTTTTAGTTTTTATTTATTTAGTTGGATAGCTAATTTAAAATGATTTTAGCTAATTTAAATAATATATAAAAAAATAATGATCGTACAGATATTAAAATTTAGTTTATTTAGTCAAACATTTTTAAAATTTTATACATTTGTACAAAATTAATAAATAAATATGTACAACTAAAAATAAGTTAATTTTCAGCCATTAAATTGAATATTGAAGGAGATATAATATCAATTATCATAACATTTAGTAAATAATGAATTTAAATGGAAAAAGTAATAGAGCTGTTAAATAAAGAAGCTTTCACTAATAATAAGATAGCTCAAAGATCAATGGGTGTTTGTTCCTCAATGTAGTATTTGGGAACGAGCAGAATTTTTTCTATGCTGGCACAGTGAAGGATAAAACTGTAAAGAAAAGATGGCAAGAAGAACTAAGAAGGAAGTCGTCACGAAAAAAAAGAAGAGAAAAAGAAAGAAAGAGATTTAGTTGATTGTGGGTAAAAATGGACCCGGGCTTCACTGGATCATGTGCTCCTTGCCGGGACAAAAACAAAAGAAGAAAGTAGAAAACATCCAATAAAAAAAAGAAAGTTGTCCTCCAGAGAGAGTTCCAGATAAAGAACTCGGAGGAAGATTTAAGCATTTTTCCATCATATCACCATTGCCTGGTTCTCCATGATGCAGGGATGTAACATCTGTTTGGAGGCTAAAATAATATAACAGTCACAGTTTATACAGATTAGGTAGAAGGACAATTCCAAATAACCAAATAAATCTTAAAATTTCTAAGAAGTAGTTGGACATATAAGGGAAGAGAGCGTGGGGATTTTAAAACTTTCAAAATAATAAAAACATCTTCAGAATATAGAAGAAAACTTAAATTCTAAAGGAATGTAAAGGGACTACTTAAAATAAAAAAAATAGTTGGAAATTTGAATTTAGGACTCCTTGAAATATGGGAAAAGGAGAATTATTAAAACAAACTTTTAGATATTGTAGAAAATTTAAATTTTCCAGTAAAATAGTAAGGTAACTCCAGATAACTAATAAAGAATCCAAATCTCTAAGAAGTAGTTAGAGAAATGACATAGCGGGAGGGGGGACAACATTTCCAAAATTAATAGAAATAATTACTTCTATGTGTGGGAGAAAACTTAAACTTGAAATTTGATAAGTGAGTTTATGGACTATTCCAAATAAACATTAAAGAAGATTATTATTTAAATTAGAATTTTGGAAGGTAAGGAAGGGATGGTGCGATGAGGGTGTTGGTATCTAAATTTGAAAACACTTTAGAGTGGATTTAGAACTAAATTGGTCAGGAAAGTAGAAAGATTAGTCCAAATATCAAAATTAGTGTTATATATTCTCTCTTTATAAGTGGAGATTGGCGCAATGGATATATTTCGAGAATTCCTAAACTAAAATATATATTACTAATCATTTTGGTAAGAGATTTAAATTTGCCTGGCATGTGCTAGGACCATCCTAATTTGAAAAGAAGGTTTTAACATTTTTATATTTCAAAATTAAAGTCCAGAAAATGAAAAGATTTTCCCCTTAAAGATTCATAAATTAAAAATCACTTTTCATTATAGTAGATAGCTAATATTTTTCATTGAATATTAAATGGAAAAACCAAATAAGTAGAAGTGATTAAACATTAGAACTTTAAAATAGTGTGGCGGGAAATGGTTATGAATGGCTATATGATATATAAAACAATATTTTACCAACCTTCTATCGGTGCGATAATAAATGGGAGTTAGGCGGGATGGTAAGGAAAATAGTTCTAATGAAAAATATTACTAACATTTGAAAATGAAAATGGAGGATGAGACGAGACTTTAAAATTTATAGAAAACATCTTATTCCGGTTGGGAATAAAATAATTTTTAGTATACAACTAAAAAAATATTATTCATGCTGGGATCTTAAAATCAAGATTTGTGTTAAAATAAAGTTAAGAATTTAAAAAAACTCGTAGAAAAACCTTTACAAATGTGTAAAAAAATTAAAACCTTTCAAGCATTAAATATGACCACTTCAAATGGTAAAAACTTAAAAAAAATCTGAAAATTTTTAATTTTACAATTGGTTTAAATATTTGGGAGTCTCACAATTTATTAAACTACTATAATTAAAAAAAGTAATGGCATTTTGACATGTAAGTAAATATACCTTACCGGATATCCGAATTATGTATGAACAGGTGAAATTTTAAATTAAAAACAGAAAAATCTAAGTGCTCAAAATTTATAAAAACTGTTTCGATGGGGTTGAAACTAGCCCAATTTTGCAGATTCATAAAAGAATCCTATTTATTATTATTATTTTTATTACTATTATTATTATTAGCACCGCGTCTTACTACCCGTTCGGGTTATACGCACTTACGCTATTGTGTAATGGTAGGGTGATTGTGAGATGAAATGGAGGACCTACAGTTTAACGTGGAATCCGAACCACGGTGGAGGCCTGGCATTCCCCACATTCACAAGATGTCTTGTCAGAGGTGAAGGAAGGGTTTGGTAATCAGATAAATCTGTACCGGGACCGAGGATTGAACCCCGGCCGCCAGCACAGAAGTCAGACACCTTACCCCTAGACCGACAGGTCACCAAATCATATCAGATAACCAAATGAATCTGAAAATTTCAAAATTGGGATATTGAAACCGAAAAGGATTGGCTGGAAAAGGAATGGGTGGCTTTAAATCTCTCCAAATTATTCAAAAAATATATAACTTTCACTGTGTAAGAAAATTAGAATTTGGCAAATTGGAAAAAAAAAAGGATTACACAAGATAATATGAGTGGTGGAAAGTTTGGAATTTTACAGTAGGGGTCCGATAAATATACGAGAGGGTTTTAGGGGTGGTCTCTAAATTGCTACACTAATAGAAAACAAAAATCGGTATTGTATATAATTTTAATTTTACAGAGGCAGGTGGAAAACCGAAAAATAAAAAAAATAAAAGAGTGCATATTATCTTAAAAGAGGATCCATAGTGGTGCGATTAAATATTTAATAAAGAAGTATAAATTATCGCCTGTATAGGAGTAATTAGAATAAACCTCTTCTTGTGACACAGATCGGTGAACCTTGAAGCTTTTTGTGAACAAATCATGCTAATTTATTCAATATGTCTCTACGGTTGTCTATTATTTCATTCACGCTATTTATGCTCTTTTTACAAACTGTCTTTGTAACCATGCACTTACCTAGTTTCATCTAGCAATCTCGTGATCGTGCTTAGACAACTATTGTGTTAGTTTTTACACTCAATTTGGGTGCTAGTCAAGATTTATTTTAAAATTTAATCTATTTTAATTTTTAGGTTGCAATTATTTTCTCTGAATAACCTCAAAGATAGTTCAAGAAATGTTGTTTTCTGGATGTTGAACGTGAGAATATGATGTAGTTTTGATGCGGCTTACATGTACCAAGAATGGGTAAAAAAGTAAGTATATTAATAT
Organism: Timema poppense; assembly: GCA_902141375.1. Lineage (NCBI taxonomy): Eukaryota > Metazoa > Arthropoda > Insecta > Phasmatodea > Timematidae > Timema > Timema poppense. The sequence goes on from CABFOV010001147.1 coordinate 48,993, forward strand.
TTATATACTTACTCTATGGCACTAGGAACAAGAGAGTTCAATGCCTCACTTACTAAAGTATACCACATTTATTGGGCTAGTTCTATCCAGTCTACCTAATTGCACCCTATCTGCTTCATGTCCATTCTGTGTCTGGCTTTCCCATTGGTTTTGTCAGTCAGTACCCTGAACAAGGTTTCAAATTTCCTATTAAATCATTATCTCCTGCCCACCATACTATACGAAACTTAACTATTCTAACAATGTATCTTGATGAGTACAGGATATGTAACTCAAAACTATGTAATCTCCTCCACTCCCGATTAAACCCATCTCTTTTGGGACCAAATATCTTCTTATTCACCTTGTTTTCTAACACCCTAAACTAGTTTTCGTCATGTAAGATAAGATAGCATGTATCATACTCATGTAGAATAATTGATAAAATTATTATTTTTGTATATTTTGAGTTTTAAATTCTTTGACAACAGGCGAGATGTCAACAACTTATTGACCAAGTAATATCATGTATTTACCAACTTGTTATTTTTCTAATTTACAATCAAATTGCTACTTACAAATAAAAGGCAAAGACAATTTTTACAAGATAGGAAACTATATTTATAAACTCTTTCATAATGCCTAGCCTGGAATAAAGGTTTTGGTCATCAAGCATTTTTGAAACTAACGAGATGAATGGATTTTGGTGTCTTGGATGAGTGTATTGAGAATGTTTCCTCGGTAAATTGGTTTCACATTCCCTCCACTCAAATGAGGGCTACTTTCCTTTAACTTGTATTATATTGTATATTTAACTCGAGAAACTTATCCAGTGATACTGGATAATATTTGCTACTAAAAACATATCCATGACACATACATTAAATCCTAATATTAATATACTTTATATTTAGTAATTTAATTAAATACACATATAAATTATCAAATTATTAATTTTACTGTTTTTTTATCACTAAATATGACTCTTAGGTTTTATTTATTTAACTCATTTGGTACATAATTAATGTTTTTATATCATTTTTGTTGATAAATGTTAGGAATATATTCTTTAAGCTATTTTTAGTTTTACTAGAGAGAATATTGTTTTTAGCATTTTCCCCTTCAAGTAATTAAAATTTGAATCTACTAGTTTGACATAGATACTCTCTCGATAAAACTACGGCAGATACATTTGTCCAGGGAAGTTATAGTTGAGATCTCTCATAAATAAATGAAGAGTCCAGGGGAAAAACAGGATAAGTCCAAAATCTTCGATTTTCTGATTTCAATGCGATCTTGTAGTTCAACCGCCATATTTTACGAATGTTACATCAAACTGGGGAAAAACATGAGGAGTCCAGAAATATTTGCAGAATTAAAATACCAGTACAGGGGAAAAAGCTGATAAGTCCATACACAACTGGGGAATAACCTGACACGTCCAGGAAATCTTAAAACTTTTTTCCATAGTTAATATACCGTCTCGCTTATAAAAACAATCAAGTAGCGGCTTTTTATCAAAGAATGTTTATTGAAACATGAGAGTAAAGTTCAATATTAAATCGCTACCGACCGCCACCTGTGGATCACCTTATCGCCAACCAATATTTTGTGACAGTCGTGGCTCTTGTTATTCAGAGTGTTCAGCTGTCGCCGTATGGCAAGCAAATCATCTCGTCTACACCGACCACTGATATTTGTATCATGACTTATTTTGCTATAGAACCATTATTTAATAATAACTATACTCACCCATGTCTCCTGGACGATAAGTCTTCCGTGAGGGTCTAATAATGACATCGCGGACTGCTCCAACCAGTTGCAGAGCAGAGTTGCTCTGAACACTGCAGTCATCACTACTGCAGTTCACCAGAGACTGCAGAATACAGGAACCTGTAGCACTCCCAGGGATTGCCAGAGGAATTATCCCGTGTCCTGAAGCAAAGAGAGAGATTGAAGTCACTCCCCAGACTAAGATTATACCAAATATTGTTGCTCCTGCAGGTCACCAGAGACTGCAGAATACAGGAACCTGTAGCACTCACAGGGATTGGCAGAGGAATTATCCCGTGTCCTGAAGCAAAGAGACAAATTGAAGTCACTCCCCAGACTAAGATTATACCAAATATTGTTGCTCCTGCAGGTCACCAGAGACTGCAGAATACAGGAACCTGTAGCACTCCCGGGGATTGGCAGAGGAATTATCCCGTGTCCTGAAGCAAAGAGACAAATTGAAGTCACTCCCCAGACTAAGATTATACCAAATATTGTTGCTCCTGCAGGTCACCAGAGACTGCAGAGTGTAGGAACCTTGACTTATAGTTTTGAAACTTGTGAGGAAAGCTAGCTGGCAAGGAAACTCACAAACCAAAATGGTGTTAGTGTTGGAATGTTTCTAACGATTTGGTTTGAATTTATGTCACTAGCCACCGATTTTTCAATCCAACAACAGTGGAAATCTGATGACGTGTCAAATGATTGAGCTGATATAATACAAACACTAATATTTTCAAGATATGAAAACTAAAGTAAGCACTATTATTTCACTGAGTGCACACAGTAAAAAATATATTTGTCAGTAATAGGGAAGGATATACCAATTGTCTGCAGCTAAGTCTACTGTACCAAAATGTTGTGTGGATTATAGAAGTTTCAATTTAATGTCATGTTTACTAAAGAGTCACTTTAGGACTATTTTATATGGAATGCCTATGGATTCAGAGGTCCATAGTTTGGTCCCCAATTAAATTTTTAATTTTGTAGTTAAAAAATTATACGTCAATTCAAGTTTTGTATAAATAAAGTTTTATTATTTATTTCAATTTTTTTTAAAACCAAAAATATAGTATCTTGTACAAGTCTTCACTACCCCAATAATAATATATAGATGATTTAGTCAGTTTTTAAATGTGTACATTATTAATTATATAAAACCTGACAAGCTATTTTTTTAATAATCACCTACACACAAAATTCCCAAGTTAAAGTAGTCTTTCGATTTTCTATTTTATTTTAATTTCTTTTAAAATAATAATATTGGGGTAATCTAAGTAGACTCTATCCATTACTATGTTTTTTAATATACAAAAATAAAATCAACATATATTTATTATTTATATATTATTAGGTTTTCTGTCTTACTACAGGTTAATTACATTTGTCAGTGAACTTTTTTTTAAGACCGCCAATGCACCGTTTCCCTGCCTCCTCGTTCAGCTCCCAGAATATTATTTTTTTCTATCAAGTCTTCTAGTATAGAATACTCTTTCTTCTTAAGCTCTCCTTTCCCTCAACTTGTCCTTTTATGATGACGTTCAGAAGAAAGTTCCTCCTAAGGATGACATTTTGCTTTGTACCGAAGTATCACATCCAAAATAGTTATCTTCTCACCCAATCATCTCAAAACTCCTTATTTATCACTGTCCATCCAACTTCTCGAGTTTTCTCCAACACACCATTTCAAATCTTTCCAAGTATTTCTTTTCCATCTTCCTAAGATTCCAAATTTCTGTGCCATACACTGCGGTGCTCCTCAGCTTTAAACTCAAATTGCTGGTCAGCAGCAACCTCTTATTGTTGAAAGCTTAATGGGAGCTCTTGGTTTCTAATTTAGAATTCAAACGGCTCTTCATTTTTTGAAATCAACATCACTTTTAACTTCTTAGTGTTGATATCCATGCTATATCTTTTCCATGACTCCACAAGTTAACATTTTCTTCAACTCTTGTTTATTTTTGTTCAGCAAGGCCAGATCATATTTGTATTTTATTAAATGTAAACATTATTACAATAAACACAAAAATAAAATTTATGTATTATATATTTACAGTACATTGATTTGTAATCATATAATTAATGTGAGGATTGAAACTGCCTGTACGACTTTAAAATATCGCAGAATTTTGGAGCAATTTTAATGATCATCAACCTTAAGTCTGATTCCAAACTAAGACAATTTATTTTTCACGTTTTTTTAATCACAAAGAGTAGAAAAGGCATACTAGGACAAATAATTTTTTTAAATTGCATTAAAAGTTTCAATGCTTTTTCTGAAAGTTTTTTCCTCAAAATGTACTGTACACGCAATCAAAAGTAAAAGAATTGAGAGTAATTAAAACATTTTCCCAAGACCTGTCACATGATAACTCCACTATCTGGTCTTGTTCATTGTTAGTAAGGTCTGTCATTTCGCCAATCTCTGCACTTGTAAAAGGACTTAGGATCCCATTTTTTCCAGCATTAAGGTCAAGAAATTAGGCTCGGAATGTTGCCGATAATTTCTCAAAATATTATATAATTATTTTCCTCATGGAGCTCTTCATCAGAAGAATCAATGAACTGTTGAAGTGTAGGACTTATTTTCCACTCAAATGGCTAATAGTTGCACTTTTTCTAAGTGGATCTTCCAATTTATTTTCAATTTAGAAAACATTATTGGGTTTTCCTTTGTAGGCTCAAGTTAATTCAATTGAGTACTGTAAAAAAATCAACCAAGTAAGCCACTTTACATAACCAAACAAAATCATACATTCTTTCACATAACAAGAAATGTTCAGTTTGTTTGTCCAAAAGAAATATCAGCAACTCATCAAGCAGCTCAAACAAACGTTAGATAGCTTTACTTCTGGAGTCAACTCACTTTTATATGTAATAAAGCTTATTTGTATTCACTAGCAATTTATTCACTGAAAAGTGAGAAAATAAGTGAACTAAGAAGACGTGCCTTGATGAAACTGACGATTTTAATAACATCATTTAATGTTAATTTTAGAATTTGAGGCAGTTTATTAACAACTAAAGCTTCACTATATATGAAATCATGAGTTCACTTGACATTCAGTGCTATAGCTTTTACTTGGGAAATGAGGCTTGTTTATTGACTTGAAGTCGGATGGGCTCCAATAGAACTGAATTCAACAACATTTTACAACTTAATATTATGTTTCACAATGAAGTTATTGAATGCGTTAAATACAGCTTCAGATTTTGTTTGAGGATCTTCTTTAAAAAACAAACTACTCTTCACAAACCACCCCTCTATGTTCCAAACTAATAAAAGCTAATATTTTTGCTTAATCTGCTACATCTGTGCTTTGATCAAGTTGTAGTGAAAAAAACATGTCTTGAACATCCCTTAATATCAACTGTTCTTCAACTCTGCAAGGCATTTAATCAATTATTCTTTTGACTCTGTCATTTGAGAGTGTAATCATGTTTATTTCATTAAAAGCTGAATCACCTACTATAACTCCACACATTGATTTTGCAGCTAGTATTATTAGTTACTCCGCTATATTATGAGGATTACCAGATTTAGTAGCCTTATATTTTCTGCTTCCAGCTGTTATTTTTTAATGACATTTTTAGTAGATTTAATTTCTCTGATCTTAATTTGAAAAAAGAATATCCTAGGACTTATCCACTTACCCTGGATATTATTTTGTTCAATATATCGTCTTAGTTTAGCTGGTTTCATAATTTATTTAGAGATCACAGAACACAACGATTCTTACGATAGTCATCAGCCTCTAAACAAGTAAAGTCATATTTTATATTTAGACTTCACAACACCTGTGCGGTTTACGTTCCACAGGTGGACCACTAGACACACTAGCAGTGAATTCCAATGTTTCTCCCATAAATTCATCCTCATGGCAGTTAGGCTTTCGTTTTGTTACAGAACCAGATTATAGCCATCGATCCATCATAAAGTTCTAATAAAACATTTTATTACCAAACCGATAACTAAACAGTTAAACTTAGATTTGTACAGCTACAGTTCAAAATATAAAACAATGTGTGTGTGGGGGGGG
>CABFOV010001147.1:54952-132086 GCA_902141375.1 Timema poppense
GGGGGGGGGGGGGGGAATGATAAGCTATCGCAGGTATAGAACTACCTTTCCCTTCTCCTGTTGTCACCTTACCCTCAAAATAAAGGTAGCATGGAACTGGAGGAGGTATGGAGATTTCAGGCTAAACAGAAAACTTAATAACAGGGACTGCCCAAATACTTCCCTCAAAGCTGTGCACACAAGGGGAGTGGAAAATCACTCCCCCTTCTCCCCCAAAAATTTAAGCCTTAATTTCTTGCAAGGCGTTAATATGAGAAAGAATATCCAATGTGTTTAGAATATACCAAGGATTTACTCTGGTGTATACAATTTTAAAATATATACAAAATAGTTGAAGGTATATCTTGGATTCCCTGGACAATTTCACGGACCCCCTTGGATGAACCTTGTGGAACCTTAGTGGTTTGCGAACCCCATTTTGACAGCTACTGCTCTAAGCCGCGGGAAATTCTCACTACTGACTTATCTGGAACAACTTCTTTAGTAATTAGTGATTAATTAAGTAATCTTATTTCACTTAGACACAGACACAACATTTTATTGAAAGATTGTATGATGCTTCCAAAGTAAAAATGGTTTCATACAATGGCACATTAATTTCAATATAATTATCAGAAGTTTGCAGCCGAAGAGGAGCGTCCATCTTGCTCTATAATTCTTTACTCACTAAAAAACTTAATCTCGCATGGTCTTCAGCTATAGTATAGGAATGAGACCGTATCCTGAATCAATAATACGAACAGAAGTAACTAACACAGGGCACTTACCCAATACTGTTGCTCCTACAAGTCACTAATACTGTGATCTTATGTCCTTGACATACTGTGTGAATGAACGTATATATAGACTAGCATAACAATGTTTTGAAATGATTAGATATACTTTCTTTTGACCATTTATTAGAACGAATTAAACCTACCACAGTCTGTAGGGTCATAATAATAAATCAATTTGTTCTATATTAAATCATTTTGATAAAAGATACTTGGTACATGTATATCTATCATTAAATTTCATTTTATTCTCCTAAACTTTCTCCATGATCAAAGGGTGTTGAGAGTTTGCAGCCATATATGTTGGTTATATGTGCTTTCTCTTGTATCTGGAGAATAATGCACACTAAGTACTTCAGATAGTTATTGCCGCCAGTCTGCCACATTTGGGAAACAGCACATGTAATCAGGAAGGTGCGAATAAGTGCAATAGTTTCACATTTTCTTACACACTGACTTAATATAATTGAGCAAGTAGGTCTATACACATATATTTCTGAAAAGGTATTTCATTTAAAAAAATATATATTTCTCATGTCTGAAATGACTTTGGACAGACACTAAATCAAGTAGTGTTTTAGATTTTGTAGCCATACTGATTACTAAAAGGAAATAGTGTTAAATCTTTTTAGATCGTATGCCTCAGTAAAAAAGAAGTAAATAAAAACAAGATATAATTTATTGTGTAACATAATTTTACAAATCAACAAGTGTAGAAGAAATCTGTAATATAAATTGTCATAATATAACATAACCTATCACGGCTTAAATGATCTAAAACCAGTATTTTCCTAGGTAGACTTTCAATATATTATTCGTGTATAATTGAACACGATATAAACATTATTATAATATACAATGATAGGGAAACATTATAGTATGGCAGCCTATGGGATTTTTCAGCCAACCCAAGCTTAGCCAATTATGTTATTTTATTGTTTATATTTCTTATTTAAGGTGTGTAGTTTCATGAAATGGCGGGTACCCCAAGCATAATTAATAAAGCTAACGAGTAAGGGTGTTTTTCAGTTAGGCAAGTGGGCTTTAGTCTTCTCTGAAGGGGTAGCAGCTGTTCCACCAGATATGCGCGAAAATTATATACCAATTACCATGAACAATGGTGCAATTGTTCATGCTTTGTATTATTGTCAAATAATTATATTCCTATTTGATTTCCAAATCCACCACTAGTAACCATTTACAAAACGAAGTGTTGTGATTCACTACTAGCATCATTTATCCACAAAGTTTAATCGGTCTCATTGTATAAATATGTAAAATATTTTTACAGAATTTTTGGCAAGTAAAACATCACTAGAAGGATGTTCTTCCCTCAGTAATGCTTCACGAATGTCAAATAATTTACGGTCAGATCTCAGACTTGAATGTAATTGCCATTTACAGAGTAGTTATTGTACATGGCGCAATAGTAACAATTTAACTAAATGGCTTTGCAGGTGCATTCCAATAAGCGTATGGGACATTTGCTTACTTAATATGTGTGTAGCTTCCTGATGAGTTTTCAGTTACTTCCACCTGTTTATAAAATAGGGTAAGGCAATTAAAAGTGCTGTTCATCCCTATTATAGAGGAGTGGGTCTTTTATTTTCAAATTATCCACAATTAATGTATCATTCTATTATTGCAGCTGATGAAGACAACAAAGACCTTCTTGACCGCAACATTCGTCACACTTTCATGTGGACTGATTCAAGAGCAGTGCCCATGGGTCCTTTCACCATCGGGTATTGGCAATAAATTGACTGAAATCGAAGAATCTTACCGTACTAGAGATTTAAATCATGTTGCTGGAAAGGACAACCCAGCTGATGTTATATCTAAGAGAGTTAATACAATGATTCTGAAGCAAATGGATATATTCTCTAAATACCCAAATCCATGGCCTCGATAAGTGACTAAACATTAACCAATTGGTGAAATACTAGAACAGAGACAGATTATCCTTGGTTTACCATTATTAATATCAAAAGCTCATTCAATTATTGAAATACTTTTTTTTTCACACTTGCAGCGTATAATCACACGTGGGTTGAGATAATTCCCCAATATAAAAATGTTCGAAGGAAGTGAGAAAGAAATTATCTCTTTCAATTAAGGGGTTCTTTCCAGCACTATGTATCAGTATCAGACTCAATCAACAACAGCAAGAATTAACTCAGGAATTCCGTGAGTTACATACCTAACTTAAGAAAAAAAAATCCTTAATAAATTAATAGACAAATCACAATGTAATGGGGTTGGCTGAGGATTGCACGCATACTGTCCAAAACATTCAATGATTTTTATCAGGAAAACACCATCTATATAAAAAAAATTGTAGCTACTTATTCTTCATGCAGGAACACTGTCAACGCTATTGTAACTCAAACATTGTCTTTTATTTTCAAATGATCCACAATTTATGTATCATTGGCTTCAATTTAAGGGCGCAGGCATAAGAGAAACTCATGGAACAATTTACTCTTCAGCGTACATAGCCAGCTCATCCATTTCTCAACAGGGGTTTGCATTATAGAGGATAATTCCTATTCTTGATGTATCTCTTAGAAGCAAGGTCAGGGTAAAGGGCTATGTATATTTGTTCATATTTGGCTCAAAAATGCTATATATTTATAGCTTGTGAGGGACTTATTAACTGATGGTTTCCTTGCTGCATAATGCAGGAGAGCTGCCAGAATGGGAATATGAGCACATTCATACAGTAATAATGACATAATTACTAAGGGGATAAAAAATCAATTGAGATAACTGTATCTTATGTTTCAGTTATTGAAATATATTGATGTTATCAATTAGTATGTAAACACAGATGGAATAAGTTGGCATTTCATACCCCCCAGCTCACCACATTTAGTGGCTTATTGGAGGAATTGATTAAATCTACAACATATCTCCTAAACCATCTGGTATGTCCCTCAAAGTTGAATTTTGAAGAGATGTGTACATTTTTACATCAAATTGAAGTATGCTTAAATTCACAGCCTATCCTCTCCATGCCCAATAATTCAAGTGATCCAGTGATTATAACTCCTGTACATTTCCTAATTAGATAAATTCCCACAGCCATTCTTGAGCCAGACCTAACTAGTCTAATGTCGCTAGTTAGACCATATGGAAGGTGATCCAACCGATCTAACAACGGCTCTAGTAGTGGCTGTCGACGGAGTTTCTCTACCAGATTCATCAACGCCCTATGTGGGTAACAGAGGCTCCCAATCTCCAACCTGGAACATTGGTGCTGATAATGGCTTATCATATGCCTCCTCTCATTTGGAAGTCAGCCATCGTGGAGAGTTTGCAATGTTTATCCAGGACCAGATGTACTGATCTAAATATTCACTCTCAGAACTAGCATATTGGAGTTGACTTGACCAGTGAGGAAATTATGTGTGCTTCCAGTGTCAGGCAATTAATTTTACCAAACGTTAATTTTGTAATGTCGTAATTCACTCTTTTAACGAATACTGCATTAAGTACCAGATGTGTTCAAATTGTTACCACTTCTGCCGCTGGGTGGAGTGAGCTCCTGAAACCTCAATCTTTGTTTCTGCTGCCACAATCTAGGTAGAGTGAGTGATGACAATATCGGTGTGTGTTTTGTTGGGAACAATTATGTCAGGCCAATTTTTTATTGTTGTTTTTGTTGTTGTTATTATGATCAAATTAACAAAGAATGATGATGTGTTTCTGTATCGTCCTTGTTTGAATGAGCGTAGGTTTTTTAAAATATATCAAATGAAAAAATGTTTTTTTTCATCATTGGTATTCCAAAATAACAAAATCTAGATGCTCTTTGAAAGCTCACAATACCTAAAAATTACATTTAAAAAGAATATATTCTTAGTAATATCTTTGTAAGTAGTTAATGATAAAATGTCGGGCTCTAATAGCTGTTTTATAAGGTAGTAACGTGTTAAGTGGTTAATAATGAAAACCTACAAGTGTAAAACATTATATCCTAAATTGAATGTGAAGTATAATGTTTAGGTGAGCAATTCCGGTCGATATTTGCAAGTGCAAGTGACATGAAATCGCTGTTTATTTACTCTGTAAGCCCACTGGGGATTATTGATGAGGATGGTAGAGAGTAAGAGGGGAAAGAGTGGAGAGAGAGGAATAGAGATATAAGGAAAAACACTAATAGTCAACTGGTGCAAGGATGATATATAGTGGGCAGATAATAGTAATATACATTACCTATGAGGTAATTTCGTACTCGATAAGATTGAGTAAGTCTTGTGTCATTAAACTAAAGTAACTAAACCAAATTATTTTCAAAAGAAGTACGTTCATGTCAGAGTAGCTCTTTAACTCTTAGGGGATGTATAATTATATACTTTTGGTGGAGCCCTCAAAGGATTATTGCTGAATCCTGCCATTGAATCATATTGTAGGCATTTTTGATTTGCGTCTTGCTAGATAAAGAGGCTCTCCATGTTTTTTTTATTACATTAATAGAATAGGGGTGTGTAAGCTCATAATTAAAGGAAAACTAGTTGTGTTTTACTTGGGTGAAGTGAGATAAATATTTTTTTAATATGATTTATTAATATTGAGTATATTAGTAACCCTAATCTCATCATTGGTGGACCAAGCCAGATGAGATTGAAACCTTAGACTCTGTGCCCATAAGTGCTGGTTTTCACAGGTTGTACATGTTTGATATTTACGTTTATTCGACGTATTTCCAACAGAGCTCGTATCTCTCAAACCAATGGGAGCTTGGTAGAGGAGTTGTTGCCACCAGCATCCATCTCTAGAGTATTGGTAAAGTACAGCGCGGTAATTTACATACAGTTTCATTCAAAGATCTACTATCAACCTTCATGATATTATCTGCTCAAATAATTGAATCGGATATTGGGCTAAGATAAAGATATAAAGGTATACATATAGGTAACTAGAAGAGATAAACACTTTATTAAAATAAAAAAATGAACAGGTTGTTATATAGTTATAAAAAAAGATTAAACAATAAATATATAATTATGTGGCTTACTTGAAATAACCGATTATCAGTGCTAATTTGATTTGATATGGTCGGGATTCAAATACTGGGTGAGTGTACTAAGGTGAGGTTTTATTGTCGGTTTTCATACTCTCCTTACACACAAATAAGTATCTACTGTTCTATCCGCTAGCCTACACTTTAAAACCTTTTAGTTTATGTATATTATATAAGTACAGAGGAGTAATAAGACGTGATGTATACGATAAAAGTGGAAATTTAATGTAGTATGCGAGTGAGAGTTAAATATATAAATACAAAGAGAGAACAATACATATAGGAAAAGAGTAGTATTGACACTGGATTGAAATAAATACAAACTAAATTAGCTTGTCGGAATGGTAAGAGGAAAATGCAAATTTAATGGACCAAACATTTGTAAAGTGTTTAATCAAAGGCAGCTAAACACATATGGACAGACAAACAAAGTGTTTTATCGTGTTGGTAGAAGTGTTTTGGCAAACAAAGTTAGCAGGACAACACGTTCTGCTATTCTCCCTCGTGATATGTGTCGCCAGCCCCTGGAAATTCAGACGTACACAATGAAGCAAACACACTCTTTCCTTTTCAGGCAAACTAAAAACAATATCTATTTTTAGAAACTTTATTAAAACTTCATTAGAATAAACATTAGTAATGATAATGTATGTTGTGTAAATTATAGTGACTGTGGGTTTGGCTAGTACAAGTAGAGCTATTCTAAACTTTATCTGTAAATGTTTCTCATACCTCTGACCAAATACAAACTAAAATACATTGTAAGCCGAGCTTTGTAGAGGTTAGACTATGAATGAGTGATCTAATGGGAAAGAGTTGTTGAGAATTTTTCACAGGTAGAGTCTAAGTGAACTATTTTTACCATTGGAAAAGCATGCAAATAGATAGATATAAACAGAGACATACAAAATAAAGCCATATATACGGGATGAAAAAAATATATCTTTCAAAAATGTAGTTAAATAAAATGTACAACTTTGTAAAAATCTTAAATGGATCTTATTCACTATAACAATATCATTGTATTTCTATAAAAATTACATTAACATGATTATTATTTACTAACTTATATAATATCTACAGTACATAATATATTATAGCTAGACACTTTATTTTTTCAACTTATATTAAGTAATTTTAATATGTAAATTATCCTTATTAGTTTGCAGTAATAATTTATAAATATTAAAAATAACTTTATTATATATATCTAATATATAATATATTAGATATATATTTATATATAATATATTATATATATATTAAAGTTATTTTTAATATTTATCTAAATCTTAATATGTAAATTATCCTTATTAGTTTGCAGTAATAATTTATAAATATTAAAAATAACTTTATTATATATATCTAATATATAATATATTAGATATATATTTATATATTAAAGTTATTTTTAATATTTATAAATTATTACTGCAAACTAATAAAGATAATTTACATATTAAGATTACTTACTAAGTATAAGTATATATATACACATACATATATAATATACAGTAGAACTATTTTAATTCGAAGTCCAAGTGATATATATTTAAAAAAATGATATATCCAAAATTCAAACTAACCAATGGGTCTATAAACTGTTTGTACTCAATAAATATATACCTAAAAGTTAAAATTGTAAAAATTAAATCACCGTATAAAAAATGCAGACTTTATCAGTTTTTGCACATATATTATATTAGGTATTTAGGACAAAAATTGTAATTTTGTTTCACTGTAGCCTTTTTCTCTGGACATATCTAACAAAATCTTCAATTTCACTAATCTAATTAAAAACGTTGCCTTTAACATCTGGTTGAGATTCAGTGAGTCCAAATATCCATAATTTTTTTAGAGGTAAGTCGACAAAGTGTTTGGCTTTATTCCATATTCTTTTGCAATAGGTAACACACTTCTTTTTTTCACACCTTTTCCACTTCTATAATCACTTGAACCTTCTTGACTGAGGTGGAACTTGTGTAGGTTCCATGTTTAGAAATCGTAAAATTAACGCAATTTAGGTAATTTACACTTGTTATATGACAATGAGTGACTGTCACTGAGAGACAAAGGTGTCAGATTAGGACAAGCAACGTAAACCTTACCCCTTACATGCTGGGCGTCATGTGATGGCACTGCCACACAGAAGCGATTAAGGCAGAGCCAAAATATCCCCTATTCTAGCAAAACAACTTTCAGCTGGTGAAAAATTTCCCACTGTCTCCTCTACTATGAGTCAACTCTTAATTGTATTTGACATTCCTGGAAAAAATTCGAATTAACCAACTTAAAATTAGCCAGATCCTAATATAGCAGGATCATAATATAAAAATATCTATATCTATAAAGATCTTGCTTTATATATATATATCCCCTGGGTGCTCTTATAAAATATAAAGTGTTTTTAATAAGGTAATTACTATGTATTCAGTAAAATGATATGATGTAATATGACGCGTGACTATTCAAGACTATTCAAATTAAATGCATAAACTCAATATATTAGTAAAAATATGTTTTGGTAAAGGATTTAAAATTAATTTCCATATCATTTTTAAACTTACCGGTAATTAATAATTCACATTATTCCCCAAACAAATACTCACAAACAAAACGATTTGTTAGCCGTATGGTATTGGGCGGTAATACGCGGTGCTAAATAAATATATATATATATATAATTATTATTATTATAATGGGTCATATATATATTAGCTTGGCATTCTCTTTTGATACTACACTCAAAGCATGTACATAGACATATTGTATGAGTGTAATAGTTTAGATTTAAGCATATATCTTAACTATTTATTTGAATGTATCCATGTTTATACACATGCACAATACAAGTACATAGAGGAATATAAATTATCACGCATCTTAGCTCTAAGGTTAAAAGTGATAACATTCTCAATAGAATCACAATACTTTGTAACATCTTTATGTCAGGATACAGCCTATATTGTTGACGGTATTTTGTTAAAGGGTGTCTTAGTTGGTTTCCTTCAAATCTATTTGACTTTAAAGTCAAATTAAAGAAAATAGTTGAGAATTTTTCTCATCTTGCTACCAATTTTAATTTATTTCAAATTAAAAAAATATATTAATTTTATTAAAAAATAAAATTAAATACATTAAGATATTTTGAATATTTTACTAAACAAGATTAATTTTATCATATACATAAATAATTATCTTTATGCTATACACAATAGTGAAAATTAACATCTAACAAAATTTATTCTATGTTCAAGTTAAAATTTATTAAAAATTTCTTTCTTCAAATGTTCTAAGAATTGCACATCAATTTAAAAGAAAAAAGTGTAAACAAACCCTTATCGTGTGAAGGAGAAAGCTCCTTGACACTTTTATTCGTTTTTACAGAAAAGGAAGTAGGCAAAGAAAAGTGTATTTTTTTTTCTATCTCTGCCTTCTGCCTTTTGTTCTCGAGATAAAACTAAGGGCAATTATTTTCACGTTTCACAGCCTCTGTTCTAAACAGTGTGACGTCATCGCCTTGTTATCCTCTAATGGTGTCCTTTGGCTGAGCTCTTGCAGCCTTGAAGGTGATAGCAAATAAATTCAAAAAGCCACAAATGAATTAATGGCCTTTAGAAATGTATCAATAGATCTTACTGAAATATCTCCCAAACTCATTTTACGGTCTAAGTATATTTTATTATTAGTTAGGTATTTATTTATATCTTCTAACCAATACATTAAAAGTGATGTTGACACAAACAACACGGTATCTTTAAAACTTAACAGTAAAAATATGTTAATACCTTTAATTATTATTATTATTATTATTATTAGGTTTTCTGTATTATGACAGGTTCATCCTTTCTTTTTGTCTGTGAAATTAGACCGCCAATGCATCCTGTCCTCCGCCTCCTTTTTCAGCTCTTAGAATATAATAATTACTGAAGGTATTTTGTGAAGGAGAATGATCAATCCGCTTATGGTTAATTAAAGCATATATTTTACTAAGTGATAAAAAAATATAGTTGATACCAATTTCTTAAAATAAAATAATATCCTAAAATAGGATAATTTCCAATTTATGAATATTTTCCAATTATGAAATAATCTACTAATTGCAGCCTTCTTCCAGGAAGGACCTCTGGCGCAGTGAACAGAACAGCCATCCATTTAAAACCAAGAGCTCATACTCATACTCAAAGGAATATATTCTTAAAGGTCATAAAAGTCATTGTTAGAAATTTTAAGAAATGTGTCTACATACAATGGAAATAGTTAAATATGTGGAGAAATTAAATATTATCCTTTATTCCTAGCCACACATTACATTGAAACTCAAGTTAGAAATTTTCACGAATCGTTTGAAGATTATCATGTGACCAAACATGTCTATTCCTTTGATTGAGGATACATGTTCCGGTAAATGTGTCTTCATATGATCACAATTATTATTTAATACATTTTGTAGGATTATTCGTTTGGTGTAAAAACTATAGATGTCACGATATCTGTTTTTATCGATTCCAATTCTGAAGTACAGCCTCGATTCTTCGATTCTCGATTCCAATTATTGAACATTTCTTTTCCCTTTTCATTATTTTTCCAAGCATTATTGTATAGAAAATCTAACGTACCTGATACTCTACTCCCTCCTCAATGTGAAACTTTGACTCGACCATTAGAACACATGATCGTTTGAAACTTTAATTAATTCAATAAATTGCAGATTTTAAAACGGAAAGAAGAGCACATTTCACACGTTGCAAAATTTCAAGTCGTCCAACATAACTGATCTTACGCACGCTAGCTCACCAGAAATAGTGATGAAGTTTTGACAATTATATATCAATACTTTATTTAATTAAAATAAATATAACTTTTCTTGCTTCATTTTTATTAAATATTTTGATTTTTGTTCAATTTTTATTAAACTTGTCTCTTTCAAAGAGATAAATACATCAGTAAAAATTGAAAAGTTACATAGGATATAATTAAAGTAGAGCGGCCATTTTAATTTGATAGGAATATCGTAGCTTTCGAAATACCCATTGTGATATATCAATTAATGATATCTTACGGAATAATATCCATTATATTTTACGTAATATATATCAATTATTTATTTAGAATCGGTTCATATATTCTGACAGTCTGGCAGTTTAGCTTTTAATACTTAAAAAAAAAAGCGTATCAAAATTGGTAAGTTTTTACCTCTTGATACTGTCATAATGTCAAGTCGTATTATATTCTAGACAATTCATTTTTCATGTAGAACACTTCAAAATTTGAAGTTCAAATTATATTTGGGATCGTACTATTTTAGGGGCATTACAGTATATTTAAAATTTGCCGGTATTTAAGTGAAACGGCAACTCAATTAAAATGAGAGTTAATCTATTTTTACCAATTTTGAATGTTGCAATTTTTTTTAGTTGCCAGTTTTATTGATAAATTAGAATCTAGTAGCGAGAATCGTAATATTAAGATCAATTTTCGATTATTTCGATACCAGTAAGAATCGAGGAATCGAGTTTGACAGCCCTAGTAAAAACTAACAGCAAGATGCTCTCCTACGAGGAAGATCTTACGTCAATAAATGTTGAATCTTGATGACGTTCAGTGGTTGAGAGTTACTTTCTTATGACTGAGTGAAATTCCCAACTCAGAACTAGATCTACAGGTAATTGTTGACGAATTTTTGTCAATATGCTGCAACATGGTGACTGCTCTTTCATTTTGGCAATGGTTCAAAACTCTATCATTTCGGGGTGCCATTTTCAATGGCTTAGTTTCTCTCGTTAGTTGAAATGATAGAGTGAATATCTTTTTTGCTGTAATCTTCTGTTCGAGAATAACGTGTTAGCTCCATGGTGAGATGTGGGAGAATTTTACTTGCAAAACCAGTATACCAGAGGGGGTGAGTTCCAAAACTTCTCTCTTCCACGTGAAGTGATTTTGAGATGAATGCGATTTTTTTTCTGACTCTACTTTGACTTAAATATTGAGTGAATACAATTAGGATCATAAATCTACAAAAACAAATGTATTTATCAATTGGTACAAAATATAATTAATTAAAATAATTATATAAGAAGAGTTTTGCTACAAATCAATGTAAGACATCAGTTATGGAAACAAACAAATAGGGTAAGGTCAGTTTTGGAGCAAAGAGCATAGAGTAGAGTGCAATAATGGCTTTAAAAAAATGAATAACAGGAAAGTATTGCACAGTATAAAATAACATTCATTGTATATTTAAACAATTTAAATACAATTAATGTAATAACACACAATATTTTTAAAATTTCACTAAATTACACCAAAATTCTTGAGATATTTCAAATTCTGAGATCACCACCCTCTTCAGGTATTGGTATTTCTGCTTCATAAACATCTTCTACGTCACTTTCTGTAGAATACAGAAGCCTATAGTAGTAAATTCCATCCCGTTCATACTACTCCAAAATGTTTGTTCATTAATTTCTTAACCTCTTCAATTTTTTTTTTCTTTAACTGGAACTTCGGATTGTAGCTGCTCAGGATTGATTGAATGTAGACTTCTTACCTTTCTTCAAAAATTGTTTAAAATGTCGTGTATCCACTCGGTAGTTGATTTCTCCTTTCATGACAATGTTCTTGTTCTTGGTATTCTTTAGTGTGATTCTCTCTGCTGGAACAAACATAAAATGTGACTGATCAGGGGCTTTGATGACATCAGCTACAGAGGATTTCCAATCAGGATAGGCGCATCTGAGCCTACATTTCTCATGGTTCGATATTTACAGAAAATAACTTTATATTCTTGTGGCTGGATTGTGGTGTCCTTATTCCTTATATATATTTTATTCGGACGAAAACACGGTCAAAAGGAAGTTAGGAATGACCAAAAACTGGGAATATAATGTTAACAGACTTCACATAATCGGCAGAATCAAAACAAACAATTTGACAAGTATGTCTATCTTTGTTATATTCTTGTTTTGGCCTGGAAAGCCATCTGCAAAATTTTGTATTTGCTCAATATTAGTCAGATTTGCATGACAAATATAATAATTAACTATATGTGCTATCTCGTTTGATCCTTTCAGACGCTGCCCTTCGGAACAAGTACAAATATGTAGAGTGTCCGTACTTTGTTTATTCTTGGAGTACCTTTCACAAAGAGTCATGTTATATTGATAGAGCTGCCTAGAATAGTAAGCAGATTGATCGGGAACGTTTGGTAAAAATAAATTATCCCGACAGTCAAATGATAATTTAAATATCCAATCATTGCTTGTGGTTTTCAACATATCGTGAAATTATTTATCTTTTAATTTAATCACCATATATTTGGTCATTGCTTCAGCTTTCTGCTGATTGGTTGCGGCAGTAATTACTGATTTCTACCTAAGACACTCGGAGTATGCATCCGTGGCTGGAAGACTTGAGACTTATATTGAAATCGTTCATAAAAATATCCCAAAAGTAGTGATACTTGACCTTATTATAGACATCAGCTCCATTATTGTAGGCTTCCCACAATTTTCGTACACTGCCATCATTAGGTAGGTAATGTCTAACTCTATGTTCACGAGTGTAAACTCAACACATTTAATATTTGTATGTAATTTTGAACCAGAATTTTTTGGTCACTGTGATTTCTTGATCTCGTGTCTCTAGCACGCTTTTCTGAAGGAGATCTCTCTGTCTTTAAATGTTGTTTACAACCCTGAATCCCAAGAATTGACAAAAAAAGATTTACCACATACCTCCATAAGGCCACGATCTTTAGACCTTACATAATACCAGATTGTTACTCCTTTTCCATGACCTTCTTTTTCACTCGGACCTCTAATCTTTGGATTGTACTGCAGTAAGAAATTATCTTGTTACAATTTGTCTTTATTTGAGTAAAAAATTTCATCAAAATGATGGATATCTTGCATAGGCAGGTCACAGCACTGAAAAGTCTTCTTTCGGTGTGTGCGGTCAGGTCTACGAGGTAGTGATTTTGGTTTACATCTGCAAAACACACAAAGGTTCTAAATGAAGAAGGTCAAACAAACATATATAATGAATAATAGCAAGTTTATTGCTCCTTACCTTTCTGCTTTCAGCTTCTTTTCAGGCCAGGAAGTTTTGTCACGTTTTTCTAATCTCCCTCTTCCTTCAGCTACGAGAACTGTAGTTTCACCATCCCTTACACATAACTTCTTAGAATTATTATTAATAATAGTATGGATGTAAACTATATAGCGAAAACGATAAACAACGAAAGTGAAGAATATTGGCAATAAGGACAGCTGATAATTTTGGTTCGCTGGTTCTATTTCCCATTTAACAATGTTGCCAACATTTTAAAATGTTATTTACACCAGCTCAAATATATTTTGATTGACTACAGCATGCTATTTTAAGATAAAGCACTATTTGGGGATGAAGACAGTCTTGTAAAACATTATCTAACATGATATGCAGTACTCTTGGATTAGAAAAGTTTTGGATAGAAAATTAGTAAATTGATATTGAGGATAAGGTGTTATTAAACTATATGAGGATAAGGCAGGTTATGTAAATAACACATGTTTTTCAACATGTAAAAATAAATGGAAGTAGTTAGTTAAGGAGCAAAATAATATCGGAATCGGATTTGGTACCACCAAAAGAACACGATTCAAGTGCCAGCTAGAGATGAGTTATGGAGCTCACCCCATTAAATATAATATCAGTATATTCACTATTCGAATACAATGATGTAGGATTTTTATCTAATCGACATGAGACAACTAACGATTACTAGGTTTTAATGGAATGTACGCTTTTTACGGTGGCTTTAAATCTTCTAAACAAAGATATTTGACTGTGAATAACTCATAGAGTAGTAAATAAATAGCCTTCGTTAATAAATTAACTCAAGTAACTTTAATGATGAACAAGTTAATAATAATTTTTCTTAATATTTACAAATTTATATAATGTTTTAGGTGAAATAATAACGTAGTTTTTCGTAATTTTCACACATTTCTTTGGTTGTTTCATACCAGAATTCCCATAGTGCCTAAACAATTCAAAATCTCTTAACAAATTAAGTAACATCTCAATAATAGTACTAGAATGATGTACAATATTTTTATAAGATATTTTTGGATAAACATAATATTTACAGTGTTATTTAACTTTTTATTCACACATACAGTAGCCTCATGGCTTCTTTGGTGCTGACTGACAACTTTAAAAATTTACCAGACCAAATTACATATCCTTACGCTGAACCAGATGATCCGAAAAAATATGTGTGTAACAGCTGTCACTTCTGACAGTCAAAATGTAGGTATATATCTAAATGTTGACCGTCAGAAGTCAGCTGTGAGCTGTCAGTCAGCACCAAAGAAGCCACGGGGCTAATGTACATATCTTTATTAAGCTTTTTCCTGATAGTAATGGACAAAGAAGTTAATTATTCAATCACGTAATTTACCTTATTACTTTTATGGACTACATATACTAAGGATCTATCTTATTAGGTGTGCCATATCAGGCAAGCTTGCTCTCTTATAAGGTAAACGAAGTGTAAAACTGTTTAAATAATTATGTTTTTTCAAGCTAGTTGTTCAAAGTTGTTTTCATAAGCTTATACAGGATGGGTTGGAAACAATTAAACTATCACTGCTGAGGAAAGTGATGGACAACGTACTGAGGTTTGTCTGACTTCCAGTGGGTTTCACCTGATTGACACTATCTTCAAAAAATGAAAAAGTGTAGTACGAATTTTGCTTTTATTAAATTAGTTATTATTTACTTTTCAATTAAAGTGTTGATTTTCAAGTCACTAATTGTCTATTTGTTCCGGCCCCAACCTATATTTTACTTATATTTTGATAATATGCTACTTTGATAATAATAATAATAATAATAATAATAATAATAATGCGTTCTAGCATTCCGTTTTAATATACGATAGGACTATATCCCTTTAATATTGTTAATTAAAAAAAATAACATTATAATGTGTTAACTCATATAGCAAAGGTATGTATTTGAATACAAATACTTAATTACTTTTGAAGCTAGCTAATTACGAGTTTAGTAAAAATATTCTCACATATTTGACGCCCACTAAACAGCTGACGTATTTAATATGAACAATATTGCTGATTTAGTTAAGATTACATAAACGAAACAACTTGTCTTGGTAAATATTTTCAAAAGACAGACGTGGAAGATTTTGAAGGGTATCTATTAAATTATAATTTTAAACAAAATGGATTACTGACTCTCGCAAAGCTAAGGTAATTAAAACTCCTTTAAGTGACTCTTTTGAAATCCCGCCCGCGGCTTCTAATTAGGAAGTGAACAGTACCAGCCACACAGAGTTTAAATGGGAAGAAGAGGCCTTTAGATTATATTTTCAACATAATTATGTATCTTAAAAAATACAATACAATATTTATACACATTATTATTAACAGTATAGGCCATCTTCCCTATCGTGTTAATACTAATATATTATAATAAACATATGAACTATTGGGTTTGGTATAGAGAGTGAATTAAAGAGAATTTGCAGAGGAGTATTTTGCACCATCTATTATTACTGATCCAAAATATTAATTATTATTTAACCACAGTAAGTGTCTAAGGTTGAGGGATATAGAATTTTAAGATATCTACCTGAATTTACATGTAGAAAGAGTGAGACACAGTTTATAAAAATAAATCCAACTGCACTTATTTGAGATTTGATGCCCTCGAAAACTAAATGCGATGAGATTCGTGTTAAAACCACGTGCCCACCGATGCGACCTTAAGAAATTGTAAATTAAAACTAAATAAGATGTAGTAATAGAACGAATCCTATTTTGCATAAAAGAATATAAAAATTAAATAGGGTTGACTATCATTATGAAAATAAATAGATTATCTAATCGGAGAGATGAAATCTGAATCTAGAATCGAGAATGTAAACGCATTTTGATCGTGATACTATAATAGGTTGATGTTTAATGTTTATTCCCTAAGATAGATAAAGGTTTTAATATTTTTCAGGATTCTATTCGAATAACATTTTTGTAGACAAGATTTTTAAGACCAGGGAGAATGGGTAATATTATGTTATTTATTACAATATTTGAGGGATCTTCTTGCTTTGTGAAGGTCTACGACATTTTATTTCTCTTGTACCGCGTTTTAGTGTTTTTCTGAATCGTCAGGTGTTATCATTTTACTGTCGTAACTTCCTAGCTGCTGTTTCAAAAACTGTGGTAGAACAACAAGCATTTCATAATGTTTTTAAAGCAATGCGGTGATGATAATCAGAGCAGTAAAATATTATTTTATGTTAGGACGACGAGCTTCCGCAGAGGTTGTAACAGATTGTATTAATAAAGAAGGATTGAAGGTGGAAAAGTTGAAGGATAAATGTGTGAGAGCACAACATGAAATATTGCTGGTCGAAAGAATTAACACCACAGGATTATTAGTGTAATGTCGAAATAAATGCTAATAATATACAAAGTGCTTGGAACAGAAAAAGAGAAACTTCACGTGTGTGAAAGATGTGTGTGGACCAGTGGCTGTTTGAATCTTAAAATAAAATGCACAGTGGAGTGAAAAGATGGAATAATCTGCGAAAGAAAAAAAAGTATACAAACGAATGATTACTCTTAAGAATTAAACATAAACGTAAAATGTGTGAAACATATACAAATAAATTAAGAAAATTGAAAAGAATGTATTAAAGGCGAGTAAAGATCAAATGAAATTAAAAGAAGAAGAAATAATACAAAGTTATTTTGAAGGCAATAAGACTCTGTTCTGGAGGTGGGTAAAGAGATTGAAATAAGACGTGCAAGGAAAGACCTTTGGCAATCAGAATGAGCGTATTGAGATGATCTGTGTTGAAAAAAGTATAAGAGAGATATGGAGGTAGTATTTAGAGCAATAGTATGTCATAAAGGTATATAAAGCAGCAGAACATAGAGAAATAGTTATAATGAATTAAATAATTAAAGAGGCCAAGATGTTAGAAAATATGAAATTGTTAAATAATGGCAAAGCTGTATGCGTAGATGGTATTCCAAGATAAATGATTAAGTGTGGGTGCATTGTCCTAGTTAACAGATTGTGTCAGTTGTTCAATGTGTGTGATGACATATCGAATGTTTATGATGACTGTAAGAATTCTGTAATTGTTTCTTTGTACAAATGAAAAGGCAGTAAAAGGGAATTTAAAAACAATAAATCAATTAGTTTAATTATTATTCCAGGCATAGATGCAATTATGATGGTTTATAAGACATAAAGCTTAAGTTAGGGTGGATATAGCTTTGAAGGAATGGTTTGACATTTAACAGGGTATTTGACAAGGTTGTGCTATGTATCCATTGTTGTTTAATATATTCTTGGATAAGTGCATAAGGGATGTTTGTGAGAACGTGGTTGGTGTATAAATGAACAATGCGAATATTAAAGTCATGCTATATGCAGATTATGTCTTAAAAATGGTTGAAAATTAAGGTGAATTGCAAAATATATTACATTATTTTAATGTGTTGAGAGACAAAATGGATCTTCGTATGTGTCCTCTAAACTAAGATGATATTTTGTAGCATGTCACTCAAATAAAATGACATCTACAAACCGTAATCTGCACAAAATACTAAACTGAAATAAAGGAATACAAAGAAGTGAATTAAAACTGATATATTCCGCAATAATATAATTTGGGTTCTACTTACTTTAAGTGAATGTTCCCATATATAAACACCATGCTTTGACAAACTATTCTGGAAGTATGGCGGAAGCGAAGGCGTGGCAGTTTTAACAGACGTCTGAACCCTTGAACACTCGATGTTGACGAAGGACCTGACTGTCGTTTGTTCAATGCCTCAAGCTAAGAGCACTGCTGCCCTAGTGGACTTTCTTGGCAACTCTTCCTCCACCATTACTACCTACTCCCCTTCCTTACTTTTCCCTCATTACATGCCCATATTTGGCCCTGTTTAGTCAGAAAAAAAAAGTATATAACGGGTGACCCCTAAGTTCATTCTAATGTAGTTCATCATATTATATCCTCGAAAGAGGAAACTCTTCTCCAGCACCCGAAGAAGAAACCGGTGGTCTTTATGTTTGGGACGTGGGTATCACTGCCTCGACGCCGAGGGAATCTCATCTGATATTCCAATTATTCAACAAATATCCAAGTCCTTCAGACTTGTTGTAGTAGTCAAGGAGACTAATTTTGTTTCTGTCAGTTAAAGCAGAAAATTTGTTTTCTAAGTCCTTCAGACTTGTTATTTTAGGCAGAATGACTACATTTTTTTTAGAGTCACTCTAATTTAATTTCTTTATTCAGATAGTCTGACTATATATTTTCCCTATGTCCATACAACATATCTTTAATACAGGAGATTTGAGCTCTATATGTAATAAGGACCTTGCTCTAAGGTGCCTCTTCTCCATAAGTTCATTATTACGTTTTAAGTTCTTATGACTTCACAATAACCCATGACGCCGTGGACGTCATGCTCACTTGTTCGAATTTTTGTATGGCTCCATGCAGGTTGTCTAATGCCTTTATTTGAGGACCTGGCTGGTTCAGTATCTGACAGCATTCTTGTAACCACCCCATTTTCTGTGTTAGTATTTTGGGTGCGCAAAGTGCGGAACACGGTTAAGTTTGTAAGGTGGACCGCACAGATAGTATTTTCATTCTTCCCTTGTTGACACTTTATTTGTCCCAATATTTAAAGTTAGTGTGTACTAGATTTGATGTATACCCCAGGGAGTGGGTAGTGGTATAGATGTACTGTAGAGTGCTCTGGCAGTACCCACTGGGAAAGGAACTGTCATAGTACAATTTTATGTTGACACCTGTTTGTTAGTCATCTGTTTATGTAATTGATAGTCCGTCCTGTTACCATTTATTATTTAGTGTGTCTTTGGGACCTTTCTTTATTTGGGCATGTTGAGAGAATAAGCGGGGTTTGAGTGACAAATAAACATATGAAGGTAGAATATGTAGATCAAAAGGAAGGGGTAGGCCATGTAAGACGTGTTAAATGTTCTGTCCGAATATGTGGAAAAAAAGAAACTTTAAGAATTTTAATAATAAAAGAGTATGTATGACTTTGTTTATAGATGTTTTTGAAGGGAAGAAAGTTTGAAAGAATAGGGAAGTGTGGGAAAAATTAGTGAGAATTGATTAGATTTGGAGTTTATTTTAGCTATATGCACAGTTTCTTGCATATTCTGTAAGAGAAGAGAATTTTTTTTTATGTATTCATTTTATAATATTAATAATAATAATAATAATAATAAATCAGTAATAATAATAATAATCAGTAAACGCATGTTATAGGGAGTCAGTCTTACAATAGATTATTGTGCTAATGACTGGGATATCTGGTTTCGAATCTTGGTCATGTTTACTGATGTTGGTTTTACTAAATGATTTTACACTTTATATACACGCAAATGAAAGTACACTTACTCTAAACCCAACTTTACTCCTTTATGAATCACTATACTAATTATTTAATATTAATGTAACCTGAACAGATACTAAGGTGAAGTTAAAAAAATGTATAATAATAATAATAATAAAGATTATATCTATGTTCAATTACATAGCTATGATACTGTAACAATATATGGTGCAGAGATAGATACATAACATATATTAATAAACACATTGTTACATAAATTGACCATAAAAAACCAAACAACTAAATCATTCAACGAAAACTATATTAATGTATACTGTTTCTTAAGGACATATTTTTAAGTATAACCTTGAACATGGCTTTGAAGTACAACTTAAAGAAGATTAAATTATGTAATACTTTATCAAATATTTTAATTTAACTAACATATTATTTTTATTATTATTACATCAGTTTTTTTTGTCTGGTAATATATATTTATGAAATTTTGATATTTTTTTAAATTCTATAGTTCTACCTTAGATATGTTAGCTTAGTGTTATTATAGTTATGGAAGATTGGACGTATCGCATTAAATTTAATATTTGTTATCACATCCCCTCAAACTAGCTGACTCCCCGTAATATTAATTATATTACATCTATAACAGTTTAAAATTACCCACATTGCCCTGTTCAACAGTTTTTGAATTCTTGTTGTAGTTCAACACATACATTAATGAAACACAATAATTAAAATTAGGCAAAACAATAGAATTGTATGTATCTATTCTGTCCAACTGACCACTACACACAAAATATTGCCATAAAACCATCCATATTTGCAATTTTTCCCCTAGGAATTTATTAGACAATGTAAATTCAGCTTTCTATCAATAATTATCCTAAGTAATATAATCCTGTCACACATTCAATCAGTTCACCAAATATACCCAACTGCATATTTTTAGATACAAATGTCAAGTAGATTCTTAATGTTGCAAGCACCAAGAGATTTGTTTTTGAGGTATTGTGTTTTAACTTGTGAGAAATCATACATTAATTTAGAGCTCTTATTCATTACATCTATAACAAGGTTTTATTATAATAAGATAAATAAATGAATGCTAAACTTTTCCAAAATTCTGGGGGATAGCTAGAACAAAGTTTAGAAACAGATGAACTTGAGCTCATACTTTTTATACAATTGATCGTAAGTATTCGGTGCTCATAAAGGAGGAAAATATTATCTACTTTATTTTCCTCTCTTCCTTCCGAAGGTAGCTCGTGGCGGCTTCTTCTTAGTAGAAAAATAACAGTTTTAATAACTTACTTAAAGCCTAGTAAGACAAATCTACATTACTTTAAAAGGTTTTGTTATGAGTATCAAAACAACAGCTTTGTTTGATCTAGGAACGATGTATTTAAGTTTTTAACATTTTACTTTATTCTTAAAAGTACAAATTTTTGTGTAAAACTTAGTTTAATATTTTTAATCTTTAAGTGTAAAATATAATATTTTCAATTGGTAATAATGTTGAAATAAGACAAAACAATGAACCATTAATCACTCGCCCAAGGCTTGTGTGCACTTTATTGTGATATGTTAATCCTAGATACTGTCATGATTGTTTTTTATTCCTCTCTGATGTTGTTTACCTTTCTTGCTACCGTTGCTTTGCTTAAATAATATGTATCAACAAACTAATAAATTAGTTCTTGCGATATAATCATTCTTTGAATTACTACAGGTTATGGGCCGAGACATGGGCTCAAAATAAATGAAGTAACTCATTCTAAAACTGCTGTAAGTTATTGTGGTATAAATGAAAGTATTAAGTTGTGCTCGTCACTTTGTGAAAGTGTTCTAGTTCGCGCTGCTAGTTAAACAATAATTTTTTGTCATGGCAAATTTTGTAAACTATCATATCGAGCCACTTATAAAGGATAACTACGATACTTGGAAGCTTCAAGCACAAGCAGTTTTGATAAGAAATGGATTATGAAAATATGTTTCTGGTCAAGAAAAATGCTCCACAACCAATGATGCTGATATAATGAAATGGAAGGAACAAGATCTCAATGCAAGGTCAGATCTTACCTTAATTATATTGCCCAGTGAACTTAGACATATTAAGAACTGTACATTTTAAAATGATGTGTGGGATACATTATCAAAACTTTACCAAAGAAAAGCCACTTTATTGAAACACTTGATCCTTCATAAAATGAATGAGGGTGACGACGTCCGTAATCATTTAAATAAATTCACTGACGCTGTTGATAGGATTGAAGAGTTGGAAATCAGTATAACTCCCGAACTTTTAAGCATAATGATGCTTTATAGCTTATCTAAATCCTTTGAAATTTTTAGGGTAGCAATTGAGTCCAGGGATAACTTGCCTACCCCAGAGGACTTAAGAATCAAAATAATTGAAGAGTTTGAAGCCAGAAGCAAAAATGATAGTATGACCTTGGAGGATGCTTTTTTCGGAAAAAATATAAAAAAATCAAAGAACAAAGATCGTTCAAATTATTTTCAAAAACCTACAAATGTTCCCTCAACCTCGCAATTTAAATATAAATGCCATAAATGTGGACGGATCGGTCATAAGGCCGTGAACTGTTGGAGCAACAATAAAAAGGGGGAGTCAACTTTCAAAGTGGAAGAACAGTGCCTTTCTTCTAATTCAGGTGAGTCTGAAATTTCATCATGGTGCATTGACAGCGGATGCAGTTCACATATGTGTGGAAATAAAGACAGTTTTCAGGACTTTGTTGAAACCTCTAAACATGGGACTCTTAAACTGGCATCTAAGAATCATACAGCTTCTATTATTGGGACTGGCCTAGTTAAAATCGAAATGAAAGATTCGAACAAAATTAATTTGCCTAACACATTATTTGTACCAAATCTGACCACAAATCTACTATCAGTATCTAAAGTGACTGATAAAGGGTTCGATGTCCTGTTCAAAAAGAACAAAGCATTAGTAACAGATCCTCAAGGCAATGTAGTACTAGAAGCTAAGAAGTCAAATGGGCTATATTATGTTAATTCTAAGTCTGTAGAAGTAACAAATAAAGCGCACGAAGAACATGCAATAGAAAAATGGCATAAAAAACTAGCTCACTTAAATGAAGTAGATTTAAGGTTGGCGTGCAAAAATGAAACATTGGAAGGCTTAGATTTCAAAAAGGGTGATACGCTGAGTGATTGTGAGGTATGCATTAAAGGAAAATTGACCCGAGCTCCCTTTTCTACAAGAGAAGTTCCAGAAAACCTCAAAGTTTTGGAAATAGTGCATTCGGATGTTTGTGGCCCCATGCGTGTTGAATCCCCTGGCGGTTCAAGATATTTTGTAACCTTTACGGATGAGAAAACACGCTACAGCCGAGTTTATTTTTTAAAACATAAAAATGAAGTTCTAGAAGTTTTCAAAACATATAAAAACGAGGTTGAGAATTTTACAGAAAACAAAATTAAATTTCTGCAATCTGATAATGAAACCTCAGAATACTGCAACAAATACTTTGAGAGTTTTCTAAAAGAATGCGGAATTCAGAGGCGGCTGTCTACACCGTATACCCCTCAACAAAATGGGTTATCTGAGAGGATGAATAGAACCCTACTTGATAAAGCCCGATGTCTCATGTTGGAGTCAAACGTCCCCCCGTCATTTTGGGCTGAGGCAATTCACACAGCAAACTACCTGCGTAATAGGTCTCCCTCAAGGACCCTTAAAGGTGAAACTCCTTTTCGGAAATGGGTAGGAAGAGTTCCATCGGTTCGACATCTTCATGTATTTGGCAACAAAACCTTCGTTTTGGACAAAAAACCTGGCAAAGGAAAGTTTACTTCCAGAGCAGATGAAGGGATTTTTGTCGGATACTCTGAAATCTCGAAAGCTTATAGAATATGGATGCCCAACGAAAGGAAAATCAAAATCACAAGAGATGTCAGAGTTTTGAACAAAAAATTCTATGACTCAAAGGAGAGAAGAGGAGAAAACATTATAGTAATAGATGATCAACATAATGAGGACAATAAAGAAGTTATTAATGAAGAAAATGTTGATGAAATAACTCTTCCAACTCCATCTGTTCCAGTTCAAGACCTCGTAGAACTCTCAGACCAAGAAGAGCAAGATCCAGCTGAAGATCAAGTACATTCAAGACCAAAACGCAACAGGAAACTTCCAATTTGGATGTCAGATTATGATGTGTCAGTCTATTCTGATGTTAAAGAGGCATTAGAAGGAGGTGATGGAGAAGCATGGCAAAAAAGCTATGAAAGAAGAAATAAAATCTCACTTAAAAAACGAAACTTGGGAAATTGTAGATCGAGAAGATGGTGACAATGTGATAGGTTGTAGAATGGTATTAAAGAATAAATATAAAGCCAATGGGGAGCTAGAGAGAAGGAAAGCTCTTGGGCTTGGACAACGACTTTGACGAGTGAGGGGGAGTGTTGAAATAAAACAAAACAATGAACAATTAATCACTCACCAAAGACTTGTGTGCACTTTATTGTGATATGTTAATCCTAGATACTGTCATGATTGTTTTTTATTCCTCTCTGATGTTGTTTACCTTTCTTGCTACTGTTGCTTTGCTTAAATAATATGTATCAACAAACTAATAAATTAGTTCTTGCGATATAATCATTCATTGAATTACTACACATAAACCTGTTGATAGCTTTCGTCTGTATCTTGGTGAAAAGAATATTAAAAAAATATCAAACCACTTCTTAATAATTCGGGATTTCTAAACGTCTTTGACACATCTCATGGTTTATTATACAGCCCTGTCAACAAAAATTACAAACAAAAGTGAAGCCGAAATATTTCCCTGTGGCAAACCAACCTCATTTGCAATCTTTGATTAAATACCATCAACATATTTTCTGACTGGAAATTCACCTTACATAGTTATAGTCCTTCAATCAAATTAATACATCCCCTTGAATCTACATATTCAAAGTTTTTTGACAAGAATGTGCCTGTTAAAGAATAACCCCATCCATAAAAATTTTATTTTGAAATATCAGCACTTATATAATATAAAATAGCATTTTTTTTATTTAAGTGAGAAGAAAGTATTTTTAATTGTGTTAATATTTATAGTATGGAGAACTAATAATTCCTCCTTATTTGCTTCGCCATTATTGATATAATTTA
Source organism: Timema poppense (assembly GCA_902141375.1). Lineage (NCBI taxonomy): Eukaryota > Metazoa > Arthropoda > Insecta > Phasmatodea > Timematidae > Timema > Timema poppense. The sequence continues at coordinate 80,324 of CABFOV010001147.1, forward strand.
ACTTACGATTTAGAATATGGATTTACTCAGCGATTTCTTTTATACTGGCAGTATATTATTTATTCAAAGTATTTGCTATATAAGATTGTTATTCATTGTTTTATTTACCATTGAGAAATTTAACTTAATTGTTTTTTAAATAACTATTTCTTTTAAACGTTTGCCATATTTTGTTATAATAATACTTGCACTCATCAATCATATTTTATAAGACTTTTCATTTTCTTCTGTAACAATGGAGGCGAGATAGCTATATTTCTTTTAATTTTATATTCTTCCCATTCCCTTAAATTGGCAATGTACAATAATGTATAATAAATTTTAATTGATAGTAAGTTTGTAACTTCTTATTTATTAATTTTATCATCTCAAAAAAAATCATTGCATCTAAAACTGTAAAATTTCACAAACTTCCCACTAATATGCAGTAAAATCAATCATCTTTAATACAAGTAAGACTTGAAGATTGTAAAAAATCACAAAGACATGTCGTCGTCATAGAAGAAAAACTAAAACATATATTAAATAAATAGAAGGGAATAAAATTAATAAACAAGAAGATAAAACCTTACTAGCAATTATTATCACTACTTAAAAAATAAACATGAACATTATTAGACATTTATTTTATGTTTAAGTTATTCAAATCATCATCCATATTTTTATCATACCGTTTATATCTATTGTTTACATTTCCAGGACATGTCACATTAAGACTATCTACAATGGATTAATATAAACTATCAAAACAAACACTTTAATTATCATCATATGTATTTACAGAGTAAGTGATTATATTTAAACTATTTTATACATGTATTGACAGTAATGTTCTCTTTTATATAACGATAGTCACATTCCATTGCATGGGTGTATTAATTTTGTTTATATCTTGTAGCTTATAACAACGATTATAATTAAATCTCTTTCTACTACTAAATAAATGTTATGAAATATATTATATTCATTAATCAGATCGTACCATAATATAGAATTCAGACATATGTAGTTATATAAATATAGCTATTTAAGTGAGAGAGTGGAGAATGCGTATGAAGGTCTAGTTTTTGTCATATATTTGCAAAAAAAAAAAAAAATGTTTAAGTGATATTTTGATTACTAGGTACTTTCTTACTACCTCTAGGAATTGAAAATATATTTTCTAATAAAATCTTATTTTAAGTTTTGATGGTTATCGACGTTTCATATATGACTTTGAGCCATAAGGGAAATGTTTTTGCAATACTCTCTGTATATTCATAAACGTAGAGCCAATGCGGCTGGTGTTTTTATAAGGTATAACAGATACGTCAAATTTAGGTTAGATTACATAAGAATTAAAATTAAAAAAATACAATTTTATAGCTATTGTAGATACAAATTATAATTATAAGTAATATTTAAAAATAAGTTTAACACTAAAAACAAAATGACATATCTCATTTTTCTGGTAAAGTAACTTAGACAAAACCTTAAATAAGAGGATATCTCCAAATTTGAAATATTTCTTATCCTACATACGCAACTTTTGAGATATCCGATTTAAGAAACTTTTTTTTAAGACTGTTAAAAAACTTTTACCGAAAAAAAATGTTAAAACAAAAAGTTTCGGCGTTATTATAAAAATCTCTTTTAAAATAAAGGTCCGAGAAATGGGAAGTTGGAAACTTACAGAAATATCAGAAATATCTATAAATTTTAAACTCCATAATTAGAGGTGGTAAATATGGCGGGTTCTGCAAATATTCAAACTCAACTTATATAACTGTAGTGCCTAATCAATAGGCGAAGTTAAAATAAACTTAATATGCTAACAACATAATATATTGAAATTTTGGTGAGCCAGATTGATTATTTTAACTTTATCCTTTATTAAATATGTTTCTATTACAGACTACTTACATTTATTTTATTATTGAAGGGAGATGTGATATTTTTTTACCCATTATATTAATGCAATATTTTTTTCGTTTTACATCTATTATTATTGATCTTAGGCAGAGATTGCTTTCTTTGTCTATAAAATTCGTCCCCTCGTGCACAAAGTTTTTGCTAGATAAATGATCTGGATACGAGATTTTACTTAAACTATTTAATTTAATTTACTAATCTTAGACAAATACAAATTTGAAAAAGTATTTTTATTTTTATGTGTGCATATACTGTATTTTGCACGACATCATAGAAGTAAAGTTGGAGGAAAAGATGAGTTTAGAGATAAAGAGGATTTGAATATTAGATGACTTTTAAAGAAATAAGAAAATCCTGGGAGCTGAATGAGGATGCCGAGGACTGTCGGTATAAGTTTATTGACTAAAGTAGGGGATCTGTCTTGAGACAGAACACCTAATAATAATAATAATAATAATAATAATAATAATGATTTAATCTACATATCATATGTATAAATTGTGTACATTTTTTAAATGCCAATGTTTTTATATTGATTTTTTATGGATGTTGCTTTAAGTTAAGAATTCTTAAATAAATATTTGTCATCCGATAATAATCACTCATAAATTCTCCAAAACAAATTAATAAATGCAGAAAATTTTAATAACATTAGCAATAATCCTTTATAAACCATGACGGTGTGAGTCTTAAGATTCAAAAAAGTAAATGAATGCTATAATGTTTTTAATGGTAGCATGAGACCTACAACTATTACCTTCCGACATTATTTTTTATCAAATATACGTTAGTGATATAATCTACTTTGTGTTTTATTGAGCCATATAGTTAATTTAATTTACAATGTTTCTTAATTTATTATATTAATGTTAATGATAGAAATAATGTTATATATTATTTAATATTTAAAACCACACACGAATAAGCCTTTTGTCTATGCAAAAGCTCACAGATATTCATATACCAACATAATAATATATTATTTATTATTATTAATGATACAATTTTTTATTGAGAAAATGATTGAGAGATAAAAAGACATAGAGTCGTGCTCATCTTCATAGACAGCATTGAATATAAACTTTTTTTAATACCTATTTAAATTACCTATTTAACACCACTTCGTCCAAACCTTAGTAAATACACATTTAAATACACCTGCGTACTTGTATGCACCATACGTAATCAATAAAATACATATGGTGGAAGATTATTCCCTATTTCTAAAAATAGTGCTACCTTTTGGACTAGCATTTTGACAGATATCAGTGAAAATTACAGAAAGGTATTTTTTTACTAACACCGCGTTTTACTGCCTTTTCAGTCAATACGCATTTGTACTGATTATACTAATGAACTAGGGATGAGTAAGGTTGAACTTAAAGGAAGTACACCCACATTTGCGAGAAGGAAGAGCGAAAAACAATTTAGGAATACTACACTTAGGACAGCCGACCAGCATTTGAACCCTGGCAGTATAGACTAGTACGGGAGTGATGCCTTAAGCCATGTGGTAAGAAGTTCTTGAACATGCTCAGGAACTTAGTCATTCTTTTTGTGTACAAGCAAAGTATTCTACTATATTCCGCATTAAGACGAAAATCCAGTGAAATGTGGGGAGAGTGTTAAACAAGTCCCTCATTATCAAACGGACTGCACATTCAAGTTTTTGAATTCAAATGTATTTTGTGAAGTGGGTTGAATCTTAACGTGACGCATTATATACATTAACAAACTAGACGCTGTTAATAAATAGAAAAGGGATTAAAATTAGCAATTCACCATGCGAGGGATTTTTATGTATGTTTAGTACACTTCCCCTTTTCCACTGACAAATCTAAACACTTACCGACTATTTTTGGCAAAACAGCATTGAATTGCATTTAAAAAATAACTTTTTCTTGCTTCGTATAATGAAGGGTCACGCTTTCTTAGGTTTTTCAATCTACATCCTAGCACGAAGATCACTACAGGAATGTTCGTGAATACGATAAGTTACTTAGCTTAAGTTGTAAAAGATTACATTTTTTAAAAATAAAAATCCTTTAAGTTTAGATTTTCTTTCGAAAATGTAAAACCAGAATTATTTAAAAATTTATGGTTTTTGATATAATATTATATTAATAAAGCTCGTCGAATAGAAATTAAATAAATTAATATTGAGGAGCCTAATTTTAATTGCTGCGACGTCACATGTATGCATCTTCCTTAAAATAACACCACTCAAATATTATTTTGGTGGTTCGTGGTCTTATTACAGCCTGGTTTGTTTGGTTTAACCCACGAATTGTAATTAAACGCACTCTTGTATATATACAATACAAGTATTTTTTATAAAAGTAATTTAATAAAACATAATATATATATAAATTTTTACTAAATTAATATATATATATATATATATATATATATATATATAATAAACGTTGCTAGGATATGATCTTTATTAAACGTAAACACAATATCAAATATGAGTTAAGGGGATCTAAACTGACTCTTAACTCCATCTTGCACAGAGGTTGTGCCCATATTTCTCAGGAGAAATATCATGAATTGATTCGGTTGTGACGCTGGCACCTGTCAAGGAAGTATAGACACAGATCTACATAGAGAGTTGGAAGAAGGGAGATACGAGAATAAGCAGAGGAAATTATACTGGGAGCAAAGAGAAGGAGGAAATCAAAGCGGAGCTCAGATCTCAATAGTTGAAAGAGAAACTGTGTAACACTTTTTGCCTGAACAAGGGATATATCACTCTAAAACATTAACTATTATTGATAATATTGTTTGAATGTCAATAAACTACAAGGAATCCTTATTTCGTTAATCGTTTAAAAACTAAGGCACAACATAATTAAATAATAAGGAGCTTTAGGCAGGTTTGGTAATGTTAAAAGTAATTTTATTTATTGAATCAAGATAAACGATTCATAACAAAAAATATATTTGAAATTTTCTATATCTAGTTATTAGTAGATATATCTCATATTAACAATTAAATGGGATTCGATACTATGCCATATTGTATCAACCCCTAAAAAAAACCACTAATTTCAATTTGTTTCTTAAAAAGATAAATCTATAAATTGATTAATTTTTGAGTTATTTTTAATCCATCCACGTAAAACTTTCTAAAACTATTAATTAAGCCAAAATTAATTTAAATATATAAAAGAAGGAGCATTTTCATTTCAGGAAACAATTATACAATTGTTTATTTAGCTACGTTACCCGATGTCAAATTACATGATTTAATCACACTTTTTTTTATTTTACAGGCCACATACATGTTTTATTTAAAATCTCATTTTAGAAAGCTATTTTACTTTATTTTAGGGTATTTACACTTTTACAACGTGTTTATTTAATAATGTATTACTATATCAATAAATATTTCTAAGAAATATATAGTCATTGAATAATTTTTTCCCCATGGTTGTGTGTGCTATAATTATATTGTTGGCAAATATATACTATTGAAAACTTCTGTTTTATCTTAAAAAAAAAATCTGTTTCTTTTTCGTTGCAATCCTTTGACATTTTTATTAATATTAAAACCTGCTTCAGTGTTTGCATGGTCAATGATGTCACTCTCACAATGGACTAAACTGCCGATGACAATTAGATCGGGGTTCAAATCTCAGTCGTGCGTAATGAAGGTTGTTTTTACTAAATGGTTTTCCATTCTTCCTCCAAACAAACGCTGATACCCTTCCTCTAAATTAGGGCTGCCTAATCCCTAACACATTTGCGCAAATAGTACATATGCATTTTACTTTTAAGATGATGTGCTAAAAAAACATTATTTTAAACATTTTTATCTGCAATAATAGTTTACATTTTGTGTACCTATCTTTGATGTAAGTATGTTTTGCAATACGTCCAATAAACTATGAACTTATTAATAATTAAATACCTTGTTAATACCTTAATTAAGTAATATATGTACAGTACATTTTAGAATGACATGAAATTAATTTTGAAGCACGCGCGATGTATTCTCATGATTGGCTCAATATACACTTTGATCTCCAATGGCACGGGTTTGTTAGGTTAATATTATGATTATTATTAGACGCTGGACTATATTTATTGTGTTTAGGAAACAGGTAGTTTACTGTTTGAGAGCTGTTGGTGGAGTTGTCGTTAAGAATACAAGCAACGTGAAGTTGTTCTTATAAAATAAACTAATAGCTAAATATATCTGTAAATTTTAATTGCATGACCATTTAATGTTTTTAATATTTTTAAACGTGTATTATTAGAACTTCATTTACATGTTGAGCATCATATCTTAACGATTTGACCACATTTATTAATACTCTATCAAGGCTTTCCCTTGTGTAGGTGGTTTTAGTTCATGCTTAGATTTTAAGACTCATACATCCTACATAGTCATGGATCTTGTCCATTCTAGGCCCTATATTTCACTTTTAATTTATAAAAATATGTGATTATTTTTATTTCTATGAAACAATAATTATTAAACTGAGCTATTTTAACTTTACTGTCACTAACTAGAACAAAGATGTATTTCAAATCGATCTTATGAATTCTATAAGATTCACTTGGATAATACACGTTTCAGTTAACGTTGCTAACAGAAAATCGTTACACATACTATACTGATTTTCCCTGAATACTATTTTTTTAAACTTAATTGGCTTAAAAATGGTACAATAAACAGACTTCAGTCACGTGATCGTATGAAGTTGTTAAATTATAGATTTAAAAAATATATATTTCGGGCAAAGGTTTGTGTTCATTTGAACATTGTATATTTATTTGTAATTCTGTTATTTTCCAGATCTCTTATTGGTATGATCAGTGTATCATCATGAAATGCTGTCACGCTATATATATCACTTTAATCAGTAGCTGTGACATATTCTCTCCCCCTTAGTCCATATCCAACCCCACATACCTCACATCGGAATGTTGATATCTGGACAGTGATGGTCAATGGCTAGTGAAGATGAGGACATCAAAATAAGTGTTTGGATAAACTCTACTTTCCCTGGCAACACCTAAAAATACGCCATTTAATAATAAAATGTAGTTTTTATCAAATTATACCATAGAGCCAGCCATTGGTGACTCACGTTGATATTACATTTTATTGCAGAAAGAGGGCTTAGGTTATGAGTTTCTCCAACTAATCCGGATAACAGTGATGTTCTTTTCTACGTCTGATGCATCTTGAGGCTATTTAAAGGATGTTTAATTGCAAAATATGTCAGTGGTTAAGGATGTGTTTTAAAACTATACTAAATATCCACACACCAGTATATTTAAAATAAGAACAACAAAGCTGGCTTGATTTAGATAAGTAAAAATGATTGTATTTATAAAAACCTTACCCATCTACGTGTAGTCAAATACAGTCTCAACTCTTTCAGGAGAGCAAATCTATACTTATTGTTCCCACGAAGGACTGTTTCCTTATGAACTCATTTAAGGATTTTTATTGAAATAATCTATAAAATAAACTTTGATTTAGTGATCTAATTTTATAATTTTTTTACAAATTATTTTTAGAAGACAAATACTCATGTTTGTTTAAGAAAATTACCAAATATTTATTTACGCACCTTAACAACAACCAATAACAAATACTTATTCTTACAATTATTTACACATAATTACTGTGCCATTAAATTGTTTATTATTTATTCTGTGTTTCGGACGATTGTTTGGTTTTTATTTCTTACACACACTCACAAAGAATAAGCGTATCCCTCAAAACTAAACAATAATTCTTGTTATTTTTTCTCCTGAAAAATAGCTATCTAATATTTTAATCCTCGTCGTTTACAAGATACAATTATTTAAAATCACTACATTAACTAAAATAAAAGGTAAATTTATCAACACTTTTAAAACTAAAATGAATTTAGCAAAAACATGTAAAATTTAGAATTTACTTCAAAAACTTATTAGCAGCAATTCAATCAACATAGTCCAGTTTAATCCTTATCCTGGAAATTCCTTATAAGTTCAAAAGTTAAATATCATAGATATATAATATATAAGTTAGCAAACTTCCTGTAAAATTATTTTTATAGTTGAAGTTCATTCAGTTGAACCCTCATCCATAAGAAATTTGCTGGAAATAGAGCGGTTGTTCGACATAGCAATCGTCTCTAGGTCTTACATTTGATAAAATAAGCTCTTCATTGATATAACCTTTGGCTTTATAAATATATATATTTCAATTATATATCTTTAAGATAGTTCTGCCTTGATATAGCATACGATTTTGAAAATAATGATTTACCTTTTCTAAAGATAATGTGTTTAGTATAAAAACTAAACAATAAAAAATGCTTTCGTAATATAGTTTTATTTAAAGAAGTGACTTGGATAACTCCACTGAAAAGACATAACTGGAACAATTGAACAAGAGACTGGTTGAGGCTGCTTTTGATATAATGATGATTACAGTCATAATTTCACAAGATTAGTTTCACGTTGCTCTGACCCACTATAGCTCGTAAGGTTCTCATAATGTTTCTTGACGTTAGTAAGATTTCAAAGAATCAATTATATAGTTAGCATAAATAATTTGATAAAGAGAGTATAGTAAATTATAGCCAAATTTATATTGATATTCTAAAATTGTAAAACAAGTCTAATTCTAAGTAAAGTAATGATATATTGCCAGTGGTGTCTCGTGTATAGGCACTGCGGAACTGCAGCACCCCCTATTTCCACTTGCTTTTATCAATAACATTTAATATAATGAGTCCTTTTTTCTTTAATTATTTATTTATTTTTGTAGTGCAATATATATTCCTTAAGCTTAATGTCAGTACTTCAGTAGCCCTCCCCAGTTTATGAAAACGATACAAAAACCTTTGTATGGAACTGTGTGCTTCACAGTGCCAGCAACGTGGTGTTTGACTGTTGTGCGCATGCGCACATAGGAGGGGTTTGAGGAGGAAGGCGAGAATGCCAGGTAAAGATAGCACTGTTCCTCTCGCAGTGCCGGATCTGACGTGTTGGTGGAAGGAAGTTTTTTTTACTCAGCGTATGTTGCGCTTAAAAACTGTGTACCATATTCTTGAATATGATAAAGTGTAGAATAGTGTAGAATTAGTTTATCTTTCTGCTTCTAGCTATTTTATTTGATTATTTTTTTTTCGGTTTTTATTTAACAGAAAGTCTAAATGCGCTTGCAGTTATTTCAATGGAGAAAAATTTCCTCAATTGTCATCCAAAAATCAAGGAAAAAATTATTGAACTTTTAGCGCAAATTAAAACAAGAAGAATGGATTTCATTGTTAAATGAATAGATCAAGTTGGAACTGTAACAATTTAAGTTAAAATAAATAAATCATATTGGTTTGTTTTTTGCTAAGATTTTATCAATTTCCTGAATACATTTTTTATACATGTTGTTTTTCTTTTCACAATTCTAAAACAAAGGCTAAACATTTTCTGGAGCAGCACCCCCACTAATTTTAGCTATTAGCCGCCACTGAATATTATTATTATTCGGTAAAAGAAACTATTTTTAAACCAATTTGTATGTGAGAGGTGCCAAATTGTTTTGTAAGACCCCACACATAACCATTATGGAAGGGTGGGGCTATTTGAATCAAAATAAGGATTCAAGCTACTACGCAGTTATTCTGCAAATATTTTTATGTTTATTTCTTCTAATTTACGGAATGATCTACCGGCTGTAGATTGAAATGAAAAAATTATAATTTTTAAACGTTTAAATAGCTGAAAAAATTGTTATACAAGATCAATAGAAGTGAGATTGACATACTTTTCCTTATGATGTAAATAATTGTCTTTGCGTTGTAAGGTTTTACCCTCTTATAATTGTTGATTTCAAATTTTTTTTTATCTATAGCTTATTCTTCTGGGCTTATCACCAAGAAGTTTGAACGTATTCTATTGGAAAACAATAAAGTTATTTAAATTGAAAAATAGTTTGCTTCCGGGGCTATTTGAATCACTTTTTAAGGGGCAATTTGAATCACTATTTTCTTGCGTTTTATTTATTTTTAAAATATCATATTAATTATTTATCGCTTTTTAACACTTTGTAGAGTGAGCTTATAGGCTGTCAAATTATCGTCGTTGTTAGATTTGAAAATAAAAACTTTTGAATTAAATCTTAAAAACAAACTAAACATATTAACTACTATACATTATTTCTCACTGGTACTCAAAGCTTGAAGAATAGCGCTGGTTTATTATTTGTCTCGTTTACAATAATTAGATGTGATATAGTTGTAAGTTGTAGATTGAACAGCCCTGTTAAACACTGTCCTAACTGGCTAACCCTATAACGGTAATCTTGAAGGGAGGGAGATGGGGTAAAATGTTGTCAGTATTTTGCCGGTCCAACCCAGACAGTTAAGTGAAAGTTTAGTTGGAAATGTGTGTCTCGGTTAGGGTTAGTGATACTGTGTTTGAATGTATAAACAGTTAATTGTTATTTAGTAATACTTAATCTTCGTGAGGGTAAGTCCTAGTATAGTAACATTTTAACCATTTTTTAAATATTTAAATACAATATAACATAAACTGGTAAAATTTTCTAAGTTATTTTAGTGTTTTGATTTAGTTTTAAATTTATGATTCTAGATGGTTCGAGAATACAAAAGATAATAGATACCAACAATCGTCCAAAGAGGGAATGAACCAGACCCTAAACAGTAAACTTAACGAAAACTGGAGTGTCAGAGCAGTTGCTTCATATTTCAAGGTACCGTTCAGTATACTGCAAAGAAGAGTTCGTCCGGCTAGACTACTTAAAACCACTGATGGGCTCTACCAAGATAAACCAATTGTAATACAAAAGTCAATAGGCCATCCTACAGTCCTATCCTTCGCGCAGGAGAGAGCCCTAGTAGAAATATTAAAAGTTCGTTTAATCGTGGTTTTGGTCATTCATCGGAAAGTGTGCGTAAAGCTGCGTCCAGTTTGCTAAGTCTCTTAACATCAAGACCCCTTGGAATGATTTTGCCAAAATTGCAGGCGAGGATAGGTTTATTTCTTTCATGAAACGACATCAAGATATTTCCTTAAGAAAGCCAGAAGGTTTTTCAAAATCTCGCGCTGAGGAAATGAATAGAAATGCAGTAGAAGAATTTTAATAAAAATTACTAAATTATATCACAGTTGATCTTGGAATCCATGGTAAACCACAATCTCTTTACAATATGAATGAAACTGGTTTCCTGATGAACAACAAACCATCTAAAATAATAGCAGAAAGGGGCAAGAGAGAGGTAGTTTAATTAACAATCTTAGAGAGATGTGAAAACGTGACCGTTGTAACATGCTGCAGTGATAGTGGGGTTTTTATACCCCCAGTCGTGATTTTCAAGGGAAAAAGGATGAAAGAGGAATTTAACATCGGAATGCCATTGGGATCATTAGTACTAATGTCAGAGAGTGGGTATATGAATGAAGAATTGTTCCTAAAATGGCTGCAAAATTTTCAAAAACACCGATCTTCTGGGAAATGCAAGCTTATTTTAGATGGCCACTCATCCCACCACTCTTTTCAGTGTCTTGAGTTCTGTTTACACAACGAAATAGAGCTATTGTGCCTTACACCTCACACCACGCACGTTCTGCAGCCTCTTGATAGGTCATGTTTTAAACCCCTAAATGCTTTTTATCATCAAGAAACTAATTCATTCATTCATAACAACACAAATATCTCAATCACCAAATTAACCTTCGGCAGACTGCTAAATGCTGCCTGGATCAAAGGAGCAACGGTTGGGAATGCGGTCAAAGGTATTGAATGTACAGGGATATTGCCTTACAATTGCGATAAAGTGCCCGAAGAAAAGTTTCTTCCTTCCCACACCTGTATTGCAGATAGGCCTTTAGGAGAACCGGAAACTCCATTTGACACTGCAGGACCATCAACCAGACAAAAAACGTCTACCATTACTTCTTTTCAAGTCTTACCAACACCGGTAAAAGCTTTACACACATACAAACAAAAGAGGACAAAACAAAGAACCTGTCGTCTAACATCACAAGAAAATGTTGATAAAGTATGATCGAAAAGAACCTTACTCTTCGAAGAAGAAACTAATACGGGTGAAATACCGAGTCTCTAAGAAGCCTAAAAGACGTATTTCATCTGAGTTCGCCACACTCAGCAACTCAGATGAAGACTATAATATCGATAATGTTTTTGACAATGAAGATGAAGATGAAGAAGAAGAAGAAAATCCACCATATGGTTTTTGTAAAGTTACTTATCTTGACAAAAATTCAAGTGGAAATAGAGACTGGATTAGGTGTCAAACCTGCAAATTGTGGTTTCATGACGTATGTGTCGGAGCCTTTGGAAAAAAAAAGTTTAATCGTGGGAAATGCATATAAACATTTTGTTTGCATCTAGTAGTATAAACCTTGAATAAAAAAAATTAAACTGTCTATACTCATGGTAAAATATAAAAATAAATATGTGATTCAAATAACCCCATTCATGATCCGAATAGCCCCACGTTCTTACTAAATTGTTATTTCCATTTAATAATGTTATTTATTAATTATGTCCTACTTAGTATTTTCTTAAAAAAAAACTATTATTAGGTATTGTTCATAAGATATGAAATAAGATATAAATACCTGTTAAAATGTTTTGCAAGCATACTATAGGTAAAAACTCAGATAAAAGTTGAAATGACCCAAATATCCCCACCCTACCATATATATGAACATGAGGGCCACACGATTTTGTTTATGTACAGTATAATTTTATTTTTATAAGAGATTAATTTCATGTTATTTACCAAGAGAGTCATCTATAGTAATTATTTATATTATTGAAAAGCATGAAACATAATTAACATGGGTATTATTCATTAATTGATTTCAATATGACTCAAAACTAGTTCTAAAGTAGCTCATTTAATGAAAACAATAAAAGCTTTGATGTGCGTTAGCATTACTGGTAGAGTTTACCATTGGCTCCATGGGTACAATTCTAATTACTGCTCCAAGTGCTCATCAGTCATCACAAAGCTTTGCATTGATCTATTCACTCTAATCAAACAACATGCTTGTTCAAATAGGCCCCACACACGTTCACCCATTCACACTAACATTATTTGAACGCAGAACTTTGAATTGGGAAATGTACAGTACAGAAATAATTATCAGGGAAGGCATTCACAAGGTAAAAAACGGAGATACGATAAATTTAGAACCAAATGATGTATTACTTTGCAGGTCCCTAAGCTCAAATTGTTTGCCTAATCTTTAGATTTCTTAAGATATAAGAAAATACGCTTCAATTTCAATCAGATTTAAATCTTGAATCTGAAGATAAATTATAAATTAAAATCTTTTTAAAAATTTGTTAAGGCTTGTACGTGCGTATATACATTTGTACATACATACGCACATACTTACAAACGCACGTACATACATAGGCTAGGTACGTATATACATACATATGTACGTACATACATATATACATACATACGTGCGTACATACATACATACATACATACGTACATACATGCATACATACATGCATACGTACATACATCCATACGTACATAGATATATAACATTCACTTTTAATGCTAATATCCCAATTTTACTACCCGCCTCAAATAAGCTTATACATATAGACATCCTGCAAGATAAATACAGGCAAGACTAGCTAGTATTCTGCCACCCCAAATAAACTTTTACTCATAGACATCCAACATTATTAGATACCACAATCTTACTATATCTAGTATAGGTACTCTACTCACTCGTTGTATCTTCCGGGTTAGCGTGACTTCCATAACAAGCCTCTTCACACCAAATTCCAAAGTTAATAGAAGTCTTACAAGATATGAATAATGCAGCAAAAAAACATTATAATAGAGGGATCCAGAAATGCTATGATTGGCCCGGCTGAGCTACAACAAGACCACTCGTATTCTTGGACTGTTCTAGTTGACCGAATGGACGTAGCTAGAGTCTGCAGCCACTCACCGTATGCCTGATGTTCGTGTCTTAGGAAAAATAAACTGGATCTACAACACACCAAAAAACTAGTGGACGTGACTAAAGAGACGTAGTATATCCAATAGCTGTTTGGCATGTGACGTTATATTTAAAGTATTTAATTTACTGATAAACCCCACCTATAAATCCATAAACTAGACCTATATATAAATAGCGTTCAATTAGCATCAAGGACTATTACATCCAACACTTCCACGAGAAGTCCTATTCAGGACTAGAATATTATCTATCAAGGATGTCTATAAATATAAATATATTATTGATTATATAAACCTTATACTACAAATATGGGTTTGATTACCTTGAACACGTAGATTTGTTATATAGTTGAAATCAGTCAGTGTAAACATCTGTAATTTTTCTTTAAGGGTTTTATTTTTGAAAGTAAAATTCTAGTATGGAACACTTAATGTTTCCTATTTCAACTTGGGTGCTAGTATCTTTGTAATTTCTTTAAATATTCGGATAGCCACCTTTTTTTTTATTCCTCTTTTAGTTTGACATATTTAGTTTCAATATTATTTTAAATTTTTCATGTGGTTACCAGTAATTGTTTAAATTCTTTAATTTGATAATGTTTCTTTTATAGGTTATTTATGTAGACGTATCTTCTTCTGAATAAAGGTATAGATTACTTACTTTTGATGGTTAAGAAGGTTTTGAATTTAAAATTCTGCGATTCATTTAGTGAGAAATTATAAGTATTCTTACGTAACAATGCTTTATTTTCTATTTTAATATTAAACATTTAAATGTAGGAATTTTGTCGAATCCTTTAAAAGTGACGAGGGTAATAGTTCCGCGAAGCTTTGAGTTTTAGTTGGGAAGTCAAACCTTTGTGCTATTTTTAAATATATGATTAGATATTTAAATTTAAATTTGATCCTAACATTTAAATTTGTTTTGTCTGTATTCACAATAGTGAATCAGACGTGTTGTAAAATATTTAACAGATGCTTTTTAATCTCTTTGTAATCATCGTAAAATTTAATGATTTAAACATTAAAAAATATCTGATTATATATTTAATTTAAATTTGATCCTAACATTTTAATTTGTTTGGTCTAAATTCACTTTGGTTAATCATATGCTTTGTAAACCATTTAAGAAAGGTTCTTTTATTATTTTTCTATAATATCAATGGTTTTGTTTATATTTTTGGTCTCTTGCAGACGCGTTCAAATAAAATAATAATACACCTTAAGAGATTGAAATATACTCTCAAACTTATTGCGCATGTGCAGACTCAGACATGATTTGTTTGATTTCCAACACATTTCAGTTTGACTTGTAAGGCCATGCAATTTGCTGTTTAACCTTTGTTTATTACATTGAATAAATAATTCAAATATTTCTTTAACTTTCAAATGTTTTGATTTTGGTTTTAATAATTTCTTTAGATTCCGTACAGCCTCTTGTAGTCTATTGTGGTCGTAGTTATAAGAAAAATTGGCCGGTACATTGTGCCATTCTGCTCTTTCTCTCTCTGATCTGTGTGGAAATCATTGTTGCATTATTTAATTGTTGTGAACACTTATTCTTGAGATTAATCTGGTTTATTTATGTTTCATGAAGGGGAAACTGACCATGGACACTACTTCTGGAGCAGTCATTGATAAAGTAACTGCCAGGCTCTTTCCTTGATAGAGTGGGCCGTGGTCAGTGGACTCTTTCTTGACGCTATTGTCAATGAGGTTACAAAAGCCGGCAGATCCCACAGAGATGCGCAAGGATCATGTGAGCCACCTTAAGCTAGTACCAACCTAAGGATCATATGTCGTATTTCTTAATTGATAATAGTTGTATATTATTCACATATTTATTATTATTGATATTATTCACATTATTATTATTATTGATATTATTCATATAATTATTATTATTGATATAATTCACATATATTTCTATATTGTTTTACTCAGGTAATTTAAGTGGAACCATGCGGTTAGTTCTTTTTAGGTTTATGGGAACCTATAAAATAACTCTTTGGAAATCCATTAATTTCGTGAAGTAAATTTTAAAATTTAATGTTTGATATAGCTTAAGTCGTATTTAATGTTGGTTAATAGCTATAAACTCCTCATATTGCTAACATAATTAATAATTATTGTTTTATACAGGAAATTTAATTGGAACCACGTGTGTAGTTCTTTATATGTTTATGGGAACCTATAATCGGACTCTTTGGATTTCCCTTATTTTCGTGAATTAATGTTTTACTAAGCTAATTTTTAGCGGAACCATGCGTGTAGTTATTATAGGTTTATAGGAACCTATAATTGGACACTATGGATTTCCTTTATTCTTATGTAGTAACTTTTCAATTAAAGATTGATATTTACCGATTTCATAAGTTGATCCTCGTAGTGGACTTTGGGTCATGAAATCGGTTTGGATTGTTTTAGAAAGAAGAAATTGTTTCACCCTAACTTATCTCATTCTTCCGCTCTATACTAGGCCTAGGGGGGAAGTTAGGCTTCCAGCAGTGATAAATGTAATTTAATGTGTGCTTGAGATACTTGTCTTTTTGATTAGGAGCCCTCCTGAGTTGTTGAGGGGGGGGGGGGTCTATGCGCCTCTAATCCGCTACGGCAGGATTCCTTAATAATTGTGTAGAGGTATGTGTAGGGCTAAATATAACTGAATACATTGATTATCTTCATAAGACAATTGTGGACTCTTGTGCATCAAGAGATAGAACCTAGAAGACAGAAGAGGTTCATTCTATACATATATACATTTTGTTGGTATCCCTGTGAAATACAAATTGCAAACTTTTTGCCACGGGAATAGTTGCGAGAAACTTCCTTTGAATTGGGTCTAGTTGTGCCTCTCTTTCCTTTGAATCTTTTTATAATCTAATACAACGTCAGTAGTGCGGGCCTCTTCTGAAGATGAGGGACACAGGAACAACTAAAGTAGGGAGAGTTTTCATCTATGAGCCGATTATGCAGATGAAGATGGAAGATAACAGCACAAACTGAGTGATGCACTGTCTTCAAGATGATTTGTGTTCCTTCTTCTCATCTTTCCTTAGAGGGGAATAATTGTAGCATTAGCTTGTACTGCTAGTATAACAATGTTACTACCCACCCCAAATTAACATATACATATATACATCCTAAAATATAAATAAAATCAAGAATAGCTAGTATTCTACCACCCTAAATAAACTAATACTCATAGACATCCAGCATTATTAAATATAACAAACTTACTATGTCTAATATATGTGCTCTACTGGCTCGTTGTATATTCCGGATTAGCGTGACTTCCATAACCAGCCTGTTCACACCAAACTATAAAATAAAAATAAGTTATTACAAGCTATGAATAATGCAGAAACAAGACGTACCGACAGAGGATCCAGAAATGCTCTGATTGGCCTGGCTGGGATACAGGAGGACCACTCGTACTCTTGATCTGGTCTACATGACCGAATGAAATTAACTAGAATCTGGAGCTGCTCAAAATTTTTCTGGGGTTCGTGTCTTGAGAACAAGTCAAATGGATTTACAACACACAAAGAAACTGTTGAACGTGACTAAGGAGACGATGGCATCTCTGGTTCCTTTTCCTTTTATGAATCCAAATTGGTATTTTCCATCACTTTTTCTATTTTCTGTTCCACTCGACTCTTGAGCATTATTGCCACTATCTTCCTCGCATGAGAGATGAGGTTGATCGTCCTGTAGTTACTGCATTTCTTGGCTTGTTTCCTATTCTTTAGGGACACTATGGTTACGTCCAGAAATCCCTTGGGCTATTCACGTGTTTCATAACTCCAGAGCCATTGTCTATCGATTCACAGTTACTTCAGAATTACAGCTGGTCTCTCCTCATTCCTATAACCTTTACTTTTTGCATGAACTTTATGGCTCTCTACTCTTCACTCTTTAGAAAGCAGGGTCCTTCTTAGACTTCCCGTTCCTCGTCTTATGCTTCAATATCAAGGTTTCCTGGCCTTTTTCTCTTTTGATTAAGATTTTGTTCTATATATCTTTCTCAAATCATAAGGACCTATATTATTAACTGAAACCATACGATCTTTGGGGTTTTCTATTCTTATTATTCGCACACCTTTGTTTTAATTACCTCCCCATTCCTTTGCTTTCTGGTACATGAGGTCATTCCTTTTATTTCCTTGCTTTTCATTGATCTCTTCGCATGTCATCTCCTTATAGTCTTTCCTCGCTTTGTCGGTTTATGTCTGTATCAATGTAAACATATACAGTTTGTTCATTCTATATACAACTTGAACCATAGTATAAAAAGATTCAGTGATTGACTTCCACCCGTGACCCTATATAATTACTTTAACGCTGGCGATATTAATTAACATAAGCACAAGGAACATAAAATTATTAATAATTAATACAAGGAAAGATAAGACCTAGACAAGTTGTTATAGAAAATTATAAAATTAAATTATAAACTAAGCAGTTAATAAAGTGGTTAATGTATTGCGTGAAATTTACAAGCACTAACATGTACAATTTAAATAAAATTTGCATAGAAGAACATAGTGTACGATGGGAACAGTAAGATAAATTTATAATGCTACATCAACTAAAATCTAAAGCTCATACGAGTTGATGAATAATATTAAAACATTAATTGACAATTTAAACATTATTTAAAATAATACAATACACAATATAACGTGATATGAACATTGTTCTTAAGTCCGGATTTTTGTTTGAAATTAGTGAATATAAATTAATATCTGCCAAACTGATTTGAAAAATGATTTGAAGTATTTATGTAATGTAGAGTCTTATCTGTGTATGTGTCCCATTACTTCTTTTCGACATCCATAAATTGAAATAATCTAGATAATTTTCATTCTGACATGTCTTGGTATAGTTAATAGGAATATTTTATAAAATATTTATGGCCATCTACAATGTTAAATAAAACATTTTTCAATGATTTTCGTTTAAAAAGTAAAGATTAAAATATCATCCTATTTAATATATAAAATTGAATTATATAAAAAAAAGTTCTTCTTCATGATTTATTGTGTTGTGATTTTATTCATTGCTTGAATTTACTTGTTTCTTTCTAGCTAGAAAACAATTTATTAAATGCAGCAGTTCTAGGTATTGAAATATCTATTCTGCATTCAAAACCTCTTTCACCTTGAGACAAATAAATTCAGAAGGAATATATAAAATGAATTGTTTGTAATAAAAATATCAGGGCAAAACACATAAGCTTAGTATTTTAATACATCATTTTTATATTCTATGTATGGTAATTCAAAGATAAATCAAACTTGAAAACGTAAAAAATGAGAAAAACATATTTTATAAACTACAACGTTGTTGGGTTTGAAACGTGGTATTTTAACTTACTGGACGAAAACATATTTAGGATGTTTGAAAATAAAGTGCTTAGGATTTAGGAATATGTTTGGTCCAAAGAGGGGTAAGGCTTCTAGGAGTTAAGGAGGTTACGTAGTGATGAATAACATAACTTGTACTCATCACGACATTGTTAAGGTAATTAAGTTTCGTATATTACAGTGAGAAGGTTATGCAGTGCAAATGGGTGAATCTAGAATTGTGTCCAGAGTATTGCAAGGCAAACACAATGGGAAGAGATCATTGGGAAGACCTAGATGCAGATGCGAGGATAGCCTTATAATTGACTTGAAATATATAAGGTTTAATGAGGTGGGCTGGATAGACTTAGCTCAAAATAGGGATAGGTGGCATACTTTTGTTAAGTGTGGACTTTTGAGTTCTTAGTACCATAAAGTAAGTAAAAAACTTATTTTAACTTCGTTTCTAATCAATTATGAAAAATGAAACAATCATATATGCATGTGAATATAATAATGTTTTAAGTTTTTCTAATCCTTAAAACGCTTAAATTATTTTATATTTAAACTAAGCCTTGTAGTTCTGTGAACATCCAAAAATTTCTAAGAACATCTTGTTAAATTTAGTGTTATAAGATTTATGTTTTGTTAAATAACCCTTGGATCTACAGTTAAAATACATGCCTTATTTCTATTTGGATTTCACGTAGATATTTTCTCTTGTGAGCAAGTTATGTTAAACCAATGATTACTATGAAGAATAAATCATTATATTCCTAAACAATAACCATTTTATAACGTAGTTAAAGTCGTTGATTTCACAGTTGATTCTTACGTTCAAATAATGTATCTACACAATTTCTTTAAAATTGCTCCCCGGATTTGAGAGTAATCACGGAATAACAAACAGATTTAATATATAAAATGCCAAACCTCTAAATAAAAACCGTAGCTCAGGCATTTTGTCAAAGTGTAGTACTTCATAAATAAGATTTATATATAATTATCTATATTTATAGAAAAATATACAATTCAAATTAAAATAATGTAGAATACAAAATTTTGTAGTGATTTCTATACATTTAACCTGAACATAAATATGTGAAACACTTATTGAAATAATTAATATAGTATATTAAGAAAAGTTTATCTAAATCTTTCTCAAAGTAAAAATATAATGTTTAATGAATTTACAAATAAGCCTATCTATCCCGGACACGCCAATTCCCGAAAATGAAGTATGCTATCTTTGAAGACATAAAAATAGCTCCCCGTAAACGTAAGTAAAGCCCACTATCATTATTTGCAGGATCCAATGCTAATAACATTACAGTATCCATGTATAACTTATTTTCTCAGGTTGGGACTGTGATGAAAAGTTTGGTAGTTTTAAAATATTTTATTAACTAGGAACGATGTCAAAAGTCTTGTGTCTGAGACTCATTCTAAATGTACTTTTTAAACTGTTTATTTCAATAATGTTTGCGAAAAAGCCCTTTAACAAATATAATCCTAATTTCAATATAACACCATAGTGGGTTTATGTTTTCTGCAACCTCTAGAAAGTATCAAAATGGTACCATTAATTTTTACTAAAAATAGATCTTACAATAATTTCATAATTTTAGGAGAGGGATGATTAATGTGTAGTTTTTGAATTTATTATAATTATTTGCTATAGAGATTTTAACCTATAATTGAACATATATCTTAGCCGCTATATTAGTTATAATCCTGTCAGAAAGCTTACTTACTTATTCTATGGCATTAGAAACTCAAAAGTTCACTATCACACCTAACTAAAGTAGGTCACTCAAACTATCTTGAGCTAGTTCTATCCAATCCACCTCAACACTCCATAGCCCTATTTTGAAATAGTTATATCCAGTACACTTCATTTCACCCTATCCCTATATTGAGCTAATTCTATGCAGTTCACTTCATTACACCCTATCCCTATCTTGAGCTAATACTATCCAGTCCACTTCATTTCACCCTATCCTTCTCTTAAACTAGTTCTATCCAGTCCACTTCATTACACTTAATCTCTTTCAGGTGGGTGACCTGGTGGTCTAGGGGTAAGGTGTCAGACTTCTGTGCTGGCGGCCGGGGTTTAATCCTCGGTCCCGGCACAGATTTATCTGATTACTAAGCCTTTCCTTCACCTCTGACAATACATCTTGTGAATGTGAGGAATGCCAGGCCTCCACCGTGGTTCGAATTCCACGTTAAACTGTAGGTCCTCCATTTCATCTCACAATCAGCCTACCATAACACATTAGCGTAAGTGCGTACAAACCGAACGGGTAGTAATACGTGGTGCTAATAATAATAATAATAATAATAATAATAATAATAATAATCTTACAGGTCTATTTTAATGTTGTCCTCCCATCTGCATCTAGGTCTTCCCAAAGATTTATTACCATTTGTGTTGCTCGTTAATACACTAAATATAGTTCCCAGGACCATTAGATAAGTAGGAGGACGTGATATAGATTGTACTAAGGTGAAACACTTTATCTAAATCAATCTAACTTGAGATAATATGTCATACTGTCATATCGTAGAGTGAGGTACTTACCTCTTGGTGAATTTAAAAGCCCCGCTTTCGTGACCGTATGGTATTAGGCGTCACTCTCACAATATAATGGACTGCCGATAAAGGGTAGATCGGAGTTCAATACTCAGTTGCGTGCACTGAAAGTGTATTTTCTAAATGTTTTTTCAATCTTCCACCACGAAAATGTAAACACTTTCTGCAAACTTAACATTCCTCGAACCTAAAAGACTAGCGTAATCAGTACATATGTATATACTATACATTGTATACACCTAACATGACATGGTGCTAATTGTATTTGCTTAGAGATGCAAAAATATGATGCCGTAGCGTTTATTTAAAATCTCGGTGCAAAAGAACATGACCGCGACGTTTGAAAAAGTTTATACTTAGATTATATATAAAACAAAAATACTGGGAACTATTTACGATAGGTAGGTGACAAACTGAATAGTCTTGATATTAATTTTTTATAAAATTTGACGTAGAATTGTTATTTTTGGTTTAAAACAAATATAAATAATTTATAGATATGCATTTACGCAATTTTTATGTGGGTATTATTATTAAATACATTCAGTAAATGTTTTATTCAGAGCTGTAGTTACTTTAAATGAAAAATTCCATCCCATATAAGATTAGAATCTTATTTACTGTTACTAAAAGAATTTTCTGAGTGAACGATGCTTAGTAAATTGAAAAATAATATTAATAATAATAATAATGCACTATACATAAAACACTATCAATTCTGAAATTAGGCTCACCATAAACGTGTATCTCAAAAGAAGTATTTATTTCTTTAAAATATTCTAATTTTATAAAATAAATGGTATGGGACAATCGTACAAACTTTCTTATATTTTGTGTTTAAGCTTTGGAATTTAAAACAAATGTTATTTGTAAACCTCCCTTAAATAATTAATATTTGTATAATTTAAAATTAATTATTATTTTACATACTAAACTATTCCCAAAAACCCATTATGATCTCAATATTAAAGTCTTTATTCCAAATATTCTAAATGTTCTAAAATATCTCAACATATAAATATATAATAATAACCGAATCCATAAAACCATTATTTATCCGTGAACAGGGATAGTTATACACAAATTAGGATAGACAGAACAAATGTAAAAAAAAAATTTATCAGGCTCGGACACACATAAAACGTAAAGATGGGTCTCGGGAGGGAAATTCTTTCGATTACAATACTTTCTCTTGATACGTGAGAGTGAAAACAAAAATTAGTATCTAGTTATATAGATATCCACTAGTCCTAACAATTAATAATACTCAGAATGGAGCAATAAATACAAACATGTCTCTTCTAAAAAAATATATATTATCATCATCAAATATTATTTATCAAAATCACCTTTTTTTTAACCATCTAAACTATGTTTCTAACTAAAGTAATTATTAATATGACTCATGATCAGCCTCTTGCTCTAGTAGTCAGTGTTTCTGCCTATTAATAAGAAGGTCTCCGTTTCGATTCCCTGCGTTTCCATGGGTATAATTCCTGAAAGGGACAATTATTATGGTTGTAACGGTATTTAATCAGTCTAGATTATGTTTATGACTGTTAGTGACACCACATAATCATCTTCATTGTCATCACTTGGTCTCGTCGGAACGAGATAACCGCTCTTGCATTGTACCCGAACTTCAGAAGATAGTTACATATCCACCGCTAAAAGTAGAAGACCAGGAAAATTTAACCAACAAACCCTAGTGGTATGTGCTTAAACAACGCTGATTCATCGCTTTTAATCACATATTTAAATTTTATATTAATTTTACCATCCACGTATATTAAATCGTTAAACACGCGTACTTAGTGTCAAAATAATTGGTTCTGATTTGCAAGGAATTTTGAGCTCCAAACGGGTTCAGATATATTTGTTTTTAACTGAACAGCTTCTCACTATCTAACCTTCAAATCACAGTTGCATTTCCTCAAAGTTCTAACCTCTCATACTTCCCAATAATATAACTTCTTCTCCCTGATCCACGCCTAAACTGGTTTACAGATAATTTTCTCTAATGTGTTCCTTATACTATCAGGACGGAAAGAAGCTATACTTTTTCCTGTAAAATACCAAGAATATTGTGGTTTTTTTTTATAGATTCTGTCTTAAGCCACACGATCAACAGTTATATTCCTCCTTCTACCATAGTAGTGTGGTGAACCCCCAGTAAAGCTACTTTATCTCAGTTTTTAAGCAAAATTATCATTTTTAATAGTTTTTATTCGCAAGTTTTTATCCAGTGTGATATTATGGGGGTAGGCAAGGGTGGAGTTGGTTTGTCTATTTGATTTTTTTCCCATTTGATTTTTAATGTGTGTACCATTTGATTGTATCATTGTTTTTATGTGTGTCCCAGGGGGGAGGGTTTTGGGTGGGAATTTTTTATTTATTGGTGGGGGAGTTTTTCTATATAATGGTAGGAGAGCGTGCGGCTCATGTCGTCGGGCGCTCCCCCAGTGACGTCACATTCATTGTCGCCAAATTCTGCCCGTGAGGGTGGGAGTGTGTATGAGCATCTTTTATCGACGGCTGTCTAACAGAGAAAGTGATATACTGGCCCGGTCTTCCTGTCTTAAGCCTCTGAACCTATTTTGGTGTCGCAACCCTGCCCCCAGCAATGGGTTTCCCTGATGACTCATACCTGGCGCCAGTTTGGCGGCTCGATAAGACAAGTCGAGATAGGACTAGATCGTGACCTTGAAAGATGTCGCAACGGGTTCTCCCTGATGACAAGGGCCGGTTCTAGGCATTTTTTAAAGTGCAAGCGAACAATATTTTGACCCTCCTCTCAATGAAAATAAAAGTGTAGGAAATTGTAATGGACAAAGATTATCCAAAAGTTTATTACAATTGGAATTTTTCTAAAAAATATCCAGAGTTCCTACAATAATATTAACAAACAATAGCGAAACTATAACTATGAATGGATATTGAACAAAATTCCAATTTTAATAATTAATTGCACAATTTTTATTAAATAAACACAACTAAGATGTATACCTAAAATGTACTTTGACAAATACAATTGAAAAATAAGTCGAAACACACATATTAAACTCATAAATTTCAAGTCCAACATTAACACAGGTTTGAGTTTGACAAAGAGGTTTGTTGGAATGTTTCTTAAAAAGCATCTTTACATAGTATTCTCTACTGATTGAAAATATAATTATATTAATTATTAGAATAACTTTTTGTTTCTGTTTTTACTGAAAAATTCATGTATTACCGAGAATTTTCTGGATTAAAATTGGGCGAAATGCCTTATTATTGCATCCGTATCCATTTAAATAAGAATGTCATTTACATTGGCTATCAAAGATAGTCCATTAAATCGTTCTTGAGATATGATTGATCTCAAATAAGTATTTATGAGCTACTGTATTCAAATATAATAAACTTACACTTTTAACAGTTTGTCGACTTATAAATCGTTCCTTAACGGCAACTGGTATTGACAACTCGTCAACATTTGCATGATTATAACTTTCATCACTTTCCAACTTTTTTACAGGATCTGGATTTAAAAATAACTTTTTTAAAGCCTTTGCTTGCCTCTCATCTTCTTTCGAGTTTGGAAGATTTATTTTATGAAAATATGCTCCAGATGGTATTTTATCGTCGGCAATTATTATTTAATTGAAAACCAAAGCACTTTTGAAAACACACATCACTAATCCAAAAACAAAACGACTCAGCACATAAACGAGAGTGTTGATGAATTACGAGTATGTTGGCACAACATAGGTGGATCCCGTGTTCCAGTTTAACCTTTAACCCCGACGTGGAGAGAGTGTGTATTGTGATAACTACGCAATAATATTTCCACTCTCTGATTAGTTGGTACGCTAAGTTATTGTCACTCTTTGATTGGTTGTTACGTAATGTTGTTTTCGCTCTCTGATTGGTTGTTACGTAATGTGTCGATCTCTGATTGATTCCCCCCCTCTTCCAGAACCCCTTTCAGCGGTTTATTATTGTCCAAACATGTATTATATGTCTGGATAGGATTCAGACGTGAGTTGGAGTTCTTTATTCATGTGGGGAAGTTTATTGACGTAGGATTGGGACCGGGTGTTGGAATTTTTTATTTATTTATTGGCGTGCAGTCAACGGCACCAGGCGCTCCTCGGGTGGCATCGGCTAGGAGTATGAAGCTCTCCTGATGGCAGCGTAGCGTAGAATATGCGACCACAGACCGGCTGGCAGCTGTTTGCCGCCCTTTCACTTTCCCCTCACTCCCCACCCTCCTTATATTGCCATGGCATTGAACGAACTAAGATACACTGACTCAACAGTAACTTGTTATACATTTTGAAAGTGGGTAGCAATGAACTTGTTGAAGAGTCATGAACCCCAAGGACGCTGTGTGCAACGGTCGTGGCCTTCTGAATGTCGCTGGTTCAGATGTACTTCCCCCCAGCTCCCCGAGGTTGCTTGGTGCATCGGTCGTGGCCTTTTGAAAGCCGCAGGTTCAGATGGGCTTTCTAAATGCCAACTCCGGGACCAATTATTCGATTCTCACAAAATTCTATTGGACTGCCTTTCACTTCCCGGGACAAGCAGCACGAACCTCTCCTGAGGACCATTTGGGGTAAAGTGTGGTAAATGGTTCCTCTGCATTGAGCCCCCTTTCCCTTACTCTCACTCCCCCCTCTTTCAAGATATGCGTTGCAAGCTCCTATGCGGTAATGGGCTTTCCCAGTGTCGCAACCCATTATGTGGTAATGGGTTTTCTCTGATAGCTTGCGCCAGTTTGGCAGCTCGAAAAGATAGGCATAGAACACGACCTTGAATTATGTCGCAATAGGTTTTCTCCAATGACTAGCACCAGTTTGGCGGCTCTACGAGACAGGAATAGATCTTGACCTTGAAACTGTGTTCTAGGTCATTGACCCTGGCAAATTTCCCCGCTGCAAAGGGTTTTCCAGGTGTCACAACCACTTATGTGATAATGGGTTTTTCTTCTGACTAGAGAGCATTGACACAACTCTGATTATGCACAATCAGGAACCACGGAATACTCAGTTAGGAGCCGCTATCCCCTACCCCAAAAGTTTACTAAATTTTGTTATTTATTATCGTCCGTCGACATGCGTGGATGTAGGTATTCTTCATAAATCGGAGAAGTAATTTGGAAAGGTCCGAGTGTTTACGTGGAGTGAGGGAGAGTATAAAACCACCCCAGTTCACCCGAGCGAGATTCGAATTCAAAGCTCTCACGGCTTATCTAGATGAGTTTAAAGTGGACAAAACATATATGTATTGATTATGATAGTGAGGTAGGTATGATTAAGAAAATATTCAGGAGAGAGATATACCCACCGTTTACTCGGCAGGGATTTGATTTCCCCCCTCCAGAATAAAGTGAGTCCGACATTTAGACGGCGTGCACACCGAAATTCGAACCTCTATATCTTTAGTACAGCTAATGTCTCTTAGAACGGTCTTAATTCCTGCACCCCACCATTTTTCCGGTCAAAAAAATTTTCTAGACCAGGTAGAATATGTACCCACATTTGCTTCATACATTGATCACTCTGTCATTGGTCGTCTAGTGACGCCTTAGACCATGCGACCATGGATGCAAGTATAAATGCATTGTGATGGTATATTGCTTCTCAAGGCTAGAGTGAAAAAAAGAAACAACCGTTTTATTCCTCGAGCCCCTTATAACAACAGAAAAAAATAATTTAATGATCGAAACTATATTTTGTCATGTGAGGAGTGCCCGACCTCCACCGTGTTTTGGATTACACGTTAATCCGTATATCCTCCATTTCATCTTACAATCACCCTACCATTACACATTATCGTAAGTGCGTATAGCTCTAATGGGTAGTACGACGCGGTGCTAATAATATTAATATATAGCTCTTACATTAAAACACAAGTAATATCGAATTTAATTTTCGCAACTATATTTTGACGAAATAATATATCACAAACAAACAAACACACGCACACATACAAACACTTTCTTTTATTGCTATATAATACTGTTCCATTAATTATAAATATGAGGATAGCCCAGACGGGCAAAAGAGAAACAAAAAGAATAACGAGATCAATATCGAGATTTATTCCCACTGCACCCCAACGAGATTCGAACCGAATTCTAGAGATAAGCATAACAGCTGAGCACTTTCTCACAGAACTACAGTCCCATTTTCATAGGAACAGCAACTAAATCTAATTTAACGTATTCATCCGTCAAGACGAGTGATCTGCAGCAACCTATTTTCATGTACTATCATTACCTATAAAACATCACCGATACTGTGGTATTATTTTATAAATGTTGGCCGAAAATGTTGTATTCTCTAAAAGTCTCTTTGTATAAAATATAGGCTCTGAAACAAATGTTTTACCACAGGGTTTTTATTACCAGCTCGGGCTTTACTACTTTTATACCTTTAGTGCAAGCCTGACGACTTGTAGCCCGTGGTGTTACCGTACCTATTTGACTATGAGAGGCTGGAGTTATAAACAAAATAGTCAAAAACAAACCTACCAATGCCGACATGGGCACAATCTAGAGTCCCTTAATGACCGCGTGTATCGACCTAAATTAAAGCCACCCTCATGAGATATAACTGCAAGGTTTGTAGTGTTAAGAGAGGGAGGGGTCGATCATTGGAGAAGTGCCTTGTCTCCCCCTGTGGCACCGAACCAGTGACCCACCCTCCTAAACCATGGCCGTGCAGTTTGCTATCTTTTACTCTTTTTAGCACCACATCTTAATAACCGTTCGGTTTATAGTAAGCTTGAGTACTTTTCTACGCTAATGTAGTAGGGATGGGAAAGGTTGCACCCGCATTTGCACGTGTAGGGAGAGTAGTGGAAAAACCATCTCCAGTTCACCCGACTGAGATTCTAGCCTCGATATCCCCCGTCCTCGGCAGTCTAGCTCAACACGAATCTGGAACGTTAGCCAACTGGGCCACCGAGGCGGGTATCTATCACTATGCACTCTTTTTAGAGAGTTAACAATCTTTACGAGGCTGGCTCTTCTCTATGTACACTTCAACCAAAACAAATATTACAACAGAGTGAAAGAAGAAGCAGAACCACGAGTCCAGCTGAATTCATAATTGGGAAAGTTGAATCCACATTTTCGTGAAGTAGGAATAAAGAAATGTTCCAGCGTTTACGTGAAGGAAGAGTGAGAAACCATTTAGTGAGAACTAACAACAGTACACTTCGGCAGGTATTCAAATCCTCCAATATCGCCCAACACAGATTCGAACCCTGATATCGTTTCCCGGGTGCTTCATACCCTCTAGTTGTCAAACCCGAGATAAGAATATGACGTTTTAAACTGGGTGCACCCCTTTGTCCTTAATATATGTTGTGACTGAAAGTCGTTGGAAAAATACACGTGACAACTTTGCTGAAATAAATATTGAAGAGTACAGACGGGTAAACGTTAAGCTTGATATCTCACACACGTGTAGTTAATATAGCTTTAGCAAGTATAATATATGAACAGAAAGGAGGAATAAGTATACTACTATTATTAATATTTCTTTTTTTTTAAATATTTATTTATAATTTTAACTAATTTTGGTTTAAGTTAAGGTGTCACACACCTACACACACGTGAACTCGACATATCTTAGTACCGCTTCTTACTATCCTGTTGAGGTATACGCTTAAGTACTAATTACGCATGGTGACCTGGTGGTCTAGGGGTAAGGTGTCAGACTTCTGTGCTGGCGGCCGGGGTTCAATCCTCGGTCCCGGCACAGATTTATCTGATTACAAAACCCTTCCTTCACCTCTGACAAGACATCTTGTGAATGTGGGGAATGCCAGGCCTCCACCGTGGTTCGGATTCCACGTTAAACTGTAGGTCCTCCATTTCATCTCACAATCACCCTACCATTACACATTAGCGTAAGTGCGTATAACCCGAACGGTTAGTAAGACGCGGTGCTAATAATAATAATAATAATAATCAGTTGTATTCTCTACCACGTGAATAGTGCGCTGGACCACGAGGCCAACAAGTTGGGTGGAATCGTTTTGACAAAATTAAATGATGCCTAAAAGGATATTCATATATTAATAGTCTGATTTCACTTCTGTTCTAGTATTGGATAAGCACCTGAAAATGTATAATTGTTAAACAAATCATAGAAGCTTTCCTTAAATGGTGCCGCGATGGAATATTAAATGTGTAAAGTGTATGAAGGCTTAAAACTAAACTTTCTAAACAAATTTAAGGTTGTAGTTAATCACTTTATATTTGAATCTTTTAAAAATATTATAATCAATTAGTCTAAATAAAAAAAGTTTGGATTATGTGGGAGTTGAAAAAGAAACCTTTGTACCTTTAAGAAAGCTTGATAGCCACTAGACTGTCTGGACAGATAAGTAATTTATGGTGTATGGAGCTATATTAAAAACTAATGTTCTGTTAAAAACTAATGGAATGAATTAAAATAATTATCGTATCTGTTAACAACATATATCTTTTATAAATAAAAGGCTACGCTTTTATCGAGCACTCGCTATATGGTAACACCTTGGAAAACTAAAAAACGTAATTTGGTTTTATAAATTTTTAATCCAAAGGGACTATACGTTAAATGTGACATAGAGGAAGATAAATATAAATAACAGAAATATAATTCTGACTAACTTTTATCTATTATGATCGAGTGATATGATGTTAAAACGTTAGGTTCATCTTAAAATTTCTAAAATGAACTTTACAGCTGACTAGCTATTTATAAGGAGTAGAAAAACAAAAGTAATTGTGTAAACAATTAACACAATATTAAAAATAAATATTTAAGAAGAATTTTCTCAGTACAATATCCAAATACATCTCTAAAGCTTTCAAAACATGCTCTTCTCATGAGTATCTCTTTAATTTGGAATTCTGAAAAATACTTGATGCGAAAAACAAATTTCACCACAAAGAAAATAATTGTAAAGCTTTCGCTATACAACATTCTAGTATTTGAAATGCTAAGATTTATTTTTTGTAAAATCATTTTATTCTGGCAGATGGAAGACATCAATGTTGAATCGATATAAATCTGACAAGGTCTAAAGTATGAAATGTTAGAAAGTTTTGAAGATATTAAAAATTCCTATGTGAAAGATAATACAATAAAAATAGTATACTTCATTTTTCGAGTTTCATCTAAATAGAGATATGTCCCACAGTGCATCAACATCGTCATATTCTTCGGATGAGGGATTTGATGCGTTTTACAGAGACCCGCGATGTCTATACCAGTGGGCGCAAGAGGCGCCCGAGTGCGGTTGATTCCAATACGGGCTTTGAAGAGTGAGGGACATATATCTCGATGAGACGGGACGCCGGACGGTAGGACGTGCTGTTTAATCTAGATTATTATATTCCTGAAACAAGCAATCGAGCTCTTTCCACCTCGCCATCTGAAGAGGAGGACGGATATCACCCAGCTCCTCCGCTATTTGAAGACGAGCCTTCAGAGGACGATGAAGATTATAATAACACCGCCTCCCACACCTTGTCAACTAAACGATGTCTCACCCCCACGAACGATTAGTAAAGCTATTTAAAATATATCTTTCCAACATTTCCGGCTCTATTTTTTTTTATTACAAACGTTAATAATTTACTCGTAAGCCATTTAAATGTTATAGCTGTCTTTAAAGAGGGTTAGCAAATACATAATTTATTAATGTATTTCTTTAACTTGAACTGTCACATATACCTCGTTTCCATCTTAAACTAATCTTTTATAAAAATACTACCTATATTATAAGATGAAATATACAGTTGAGGTTATTTCATAAGATGATATAAATCATAAATGTTTTAAAACTCACCGTATCTCCTCTTCACAAATAGCGTTAAATAAGTTGTGTGCTGATATGATAAATAATAATTTCTTACAATGTAATTTCAAACTTTGATTCAAAACCTTGTTGATGATGAATACATTTTCAGAAATAATCTCGAAGATTTATATTCCTAATAGGCATCGGTGAGAGAACAAACTAACTTTTTCGTGTATCAACAGAGAGTTTTTATCATATCTAAGTTTTGCAGAGTATACCGTTGACTGTCAAGAGTGAAGGTAAAAATAATAAAAAAAGGGACTCATTAAATAAACATCTTTAACTAAACTCACAATCTTTCTACTTAATCTTTATCCTTGTTAAGTGTGTGAGTTCAATATTATCCATAAAGTCTATTCATATTTATCAAGTTTTCAAAGGTTGAAAAAACAATTATTTATCAATTAAACTAAGCATCAGCCTTACCTCTTTCTCGAAGAAATATATATTTAACATAAAATATGTCTCTCTCCACTAATGAATCAAGCAGCATTATCACCATTATTGACTGGAAAAGGTAATGATAAATTGTCATTTTTGTCTTAAACATTTTCCTTATTAAAAATATATGGTGTTCCATAGTAGAACCATTCAAGAACAGCTTCTATGATTAGTTTAAAAGTCTAGATTTTCAGCCTTACATATTTTACAAATATAATCTTTTTAAATGTGTTGACACTTTCTGCCACACCCACTATATTAGTTTATTTATACTTACAATAAAGGTAAAATAATAACTAAACTCATAGTAGAACTATATGTATTTGTTTAAACTCTAATATATATACATATATATTATTGTAGGCACCATTCTTACAAAAGCTTATATCTCTGATCCCTACCCCTTGTAAAGACAGACAGACGTGGATCACGAGTGTTTTTTTTAAATATGTTAGAGAAAATGTATTAAACCATTGGAATAAAATTTCAATTGTACCTTTCCGAATGATAAGTAATCAAACAAAATGAAATATATTATTTGTGTTAAGATCCAATTAAAATAAGATAAACCTATTTTATGTGAAAATTGCCGTATTTCGATACGTATTTTACATTTTAAATGTCCTAAGACCAGGTTATATTTAGTCATAACTATGTCAAAATATATCTTTTTCTGATGATATTTCTTGACAAATAATTTCCATTCTAGTTTTTACATTATTTTATCAATTTGTAGAGTTATATATATATTATATTAAAAATTAATATTATACAACTACATATTATTCTTTGCTTTAACTGAATTATGTATAGTTCTCTGAAGATTATATTGACCTATATTCAACCTCATATTTAATCTGGTTGGACGCACACTGATTTGAACTAAGTGGAGGTTGGAATATGGTTGTCGGTGTTAGGTGGGTTCAAAGAGGAATTGTTGCATACAGCACCTAGATACAGACTGTGAATTAAGCAGCGGAAAGTAAGTGGGGAAGGAGTAAATTAAATCCTTGCTCAATTAGAAGTCAGTCGTTTGTTAAAGAGTCTGGAAACCCCTCGGTGTGGATTGAAGTGAAGGGGAGAGCTTTTCTTTTCTGCTTTTGGAAATCCACTGGACCAGAATATTTACTAGGGGAGCTAGAAGTGCACCAAAGAATGAATGTAAATTGCTCGATTCCTGTGTTGTGTGAAATGTTTGAAGCTTTTTACAAGCGCACTTCCTGTAATTTGGCGAAAAGATGTAGGGGCGCGACGCAATACTGGTGATGAGATGAAATCAACTCAAAGTGATGTTTCCAAAGTATTCATAAAGTAACTTCACCTCCTGAGATTTACTTGAATGTTCTGCAATTTTCTAAATTAATTAATATAAAAAGAACTTAGGGTTTTATAGACATTATTCAATATGTTAGTATTCTAAAAACCTTCAATCTTTTTATGATAATACTCTATTTCTTCAGTGCCGTTGCTCGTTTCCTAAGTATCGTAGAACTCAAAGCAAACGTAAGAGTAAAGGTTTTTTTTTATTTTCCATGAGATAAAATTTTTACAAATAACATACACCAGACAAAACTTTCTTCTAAATCTCAGCAGTGAAAGTTAAATAAAACTCTACGACGGTATAAGTTTCCAAATTTATCTTATTTTATGGATCAATATAAAAGTAGCTAGACCAAATGAAAATTTTTTAAAAGTTTTGAAAATAAACTTTTTATTTGGTTATTAATATATAAGAACTTGGTTTACACTCCCATTATTAATTGATCTTGAAAATCTTTACTAGAAATTTGTAAAAGTATTATATTATGTAATGAATGACCAAGCGTGTGAATTTATTGGGATAACATAACATAACATAACATAACACATTATGTCCTTTCTATTAAATATATTTACAATTTACTAATAACTTATTATTTTAAAACTAATATTAAATATATAAATGGTGAAAAACTAATATATAACTTAATGTTGAAATAAGCTTGTATCTAATTTTAATTATAATAATGTATTTCTCATTATAGAATATTAACATTAGACTTAACTACATAATTATTTGATAAATATGGTAAGTTAAGGTTCAAAAGAAAAAGAAAATATTCAAATGACGAATTTATAATGTTATATATATATATATATATATAATGTTATATATATATGTATATATATATATATATATGTATATATATATATATGTATATTTATTTGTCATTGTGTTTTATATTTTATTAGTTTTAACTGAGTCTATTATAAACCTCGTATTTTCATAATTAGTGAATAAAAATTGTGTTATTATTTTAGTTTCCAGTATAAATTACAAGCCGACTGACTATATGATCCAAACATCAGACAAACATTAATAACATATCAGAGAACACCCTCTAGCATCTTCCTAGCTCTGGGCATATTTACAATGTGTATTTTTAATCACCAAGATCAATGACTTACTTTGTAGTTTATAAACGCCCTCTAGTATTTTATATAGTGCATTTAGTATTTGAATTTAAAATATTTTCAAAAGCTGTGTATAATACAAATTAAAATAATATGTTAAACAACTATTGCTAAAACCAGAATATATTATATATGTTCTAAGGTACTTGTCTATTATATTAATATTTCAAGTATCGTTCTTGATTATTAGAAGTTAATACTTAGTCTATCGCTTTAATTTGTTGAGTGTTAGGTTTTTATATTATTCTCTGGTATTTTTATACTAATAATCCATAACCAAATACGACTACTTGAATATAAAATCTTATATTCTTGAAAAAGATTTATATACAAACAGGTAATTCAGAACAAATAATGATATATTTAATTATTATCATAGCATTTTAGAGCACATTATGATATATTTAATTACCATATTAGTACTTTATAACCAACAATGATGAATTTTACTACCATACAAATATGAAATATTTAATTAACATCCTAGTACTTTAGAGAGAAATATAAAATATTTTTTCACTATCATCGTACTCTAGAACCAAATATGATAAATTTAATTACCATCCTAGTATTTTAAAAACAAATAAAATAAACTGGAAAAAGATATGACTATATCATACAATCTAAGTTATTTAACATAATAATTGGAACCAAATATAACAAATTTATATCTAAGATTACTAACCAAATTAAGATCAAATCAATATATTATGTACAATAAATATCTTTATTTTATTTTGAATTGCAGTTTTTAGCAGGAAAATCATTGTGTTCTTAAATAGGTTGAAAGGTTTATAATATAGTCTAATACATATATTAAATATAATATATGTATTATATATAATATATTATATAGTTATGAATATTATATATATTATTTATTATATAATATATGTAATAAATATATTACATAATATATATAATTATTTTTATAAAAATTTAAACCTTTCAATTAATACCATTACAAAATGCAATTCATTGCCTGCAAAAATCTGGAATTCTGTATAAACTATATTTTTTTATCAAAGACATCGATACTATATGGAAAAATAGGACATGGAAACCGGTCTATTGAGAATCAATTATGAGATGTTAAATATCAACCCTATTAATTACAATAAAATATTAAATATAATAACT
The DNA here is from genome assembly GCA_902141375.1 of Timema poppense. Lineage (NCBI taxonomy): Eukaryota > Metazoa > Arthropoda > Insecta > Phasmatodea > Timematidae > Timema > Timema poppense. The sequence continues at coordinate 116,056 of CABFOV010001147.1, forward strand.
TTCAAGCCTACAGAGAATATATGTTTGAGATGAAAACATTAATTCCATAGAAAAATACCAAATGTTGACAGTATGAACATAGAATTCTATACCAATCTATAAAATATTGATTATAAATTTTCCCCCCACCAGAACTCTGTCTATATTATAAAGATTCTTATTTTAAACCAATGTGGAAAATGATGGTCACACTAGATGGTAAATGTAGACACCTTGTATCTTGGAATAGAGACAGATTATGCATATAAAACCCTACCACTTAATTATTAACAAGATTTTTGTATTTTTAATCAGACCATTTGAAATTATGATGGTGTTTTTCTTAACTATTACTTCATACTAAAATATGGTTGTGGTGCCAGAATGTGCTTATCTTTACAGACAAAATAAGATATAATTTATGTTAAATTCCTACAAGCCAATAAAATAGTATAATTTAAATACATAAACAATTATATAGATTAATACCATATAATATTATGGTGCTTACAATAATTTATTACTATATACTAAGTGATCACATGCTAATTTGATTACATGCATGTATTGAATGTTAAGTAGATAATTTTATCAATTAAGCTTTAATCATCTTACTAAGCAACCAACAAACCACGTTCTGAAATATTATTTCTAAAAACACTAACTAAAAGTTATATACAATTTTAGACCCTATGATGGAAAAGAGTAAAATTTCCAAAATATCATGAATTACATTATTTTTTTTAGTGAAAATGAATGCATAAGCCTAGTGGTGGTAAAAGTTGAATTTGCCAGAGAGTTTTTCATTTCATATATAGGCTGACAGGTGCAGTCATAGTCCAGTTTGCCCTGTTGAGTTTGATAGAAAAGGGTGAAAGTTCCAACGATATCTTTGTTGACCAGAAGATAAATTAAAATATTTCGTCAATATTTTATATAGAAGTGTGGAAGTACCGAATAGCAAAGTGCTCAAAGTAACTTGTAATGAGAAACTATCTTTTTGGCACTTTCGTCCCTCCCCATAATTGGTAAAAATATATTACTTATAACACTTGTGCCACCCGATGAGATCCACTCAGATATTAAATATCAAGTCGGTGTTCTTGTCAGCTGATCTTACACATTCAATTCTTGTGAATAGTTATTGTTAACTTCCTCTGATATATGATTCTTTTATATTTCCCTCAAAAACTGTTTTACCAATAGTCTCCTGGTTAAATAATAAATTATGATTCTTTACACTTAAAAGCGTATCTCACTCCACAGATAAATTAGCTATAACGTACAGCTCGAACCAAGGTCTTGCGGTGGACCCGTTTCTTCAATAGCAAGAATTAGAACTGAGACTTGTTGAATATTTTATACTTGGAAAATTATTATTAAAAAACTTTACAAAACTTTTTTTTTTTTACCTTACTCTTATCAAGAGAAGAATAAAGAATATTATCTTTTCATGAGGTTTCCGTCTTCAATGTAATCGTTAAGCTAAAATCAATGTTAAATATTCGTGATACGGGCCTCTTAAAACATAAGTAGTATGTGGATAAAATTCCAAGTAGAGACTATAATAACTTTATTTTGATTTATTCTAGTGATACTTTAAGATGTCATGCCTTATTGTTTCCTTTGTAGAATCAATTCTACATTTGGGAGTGGTGATAGAATATTTCTCTACCTGTGATCTCCTGGCTGGTCTCCATAAGTAGTTGTGTCATCTCCTCGGCGCGGTCCGAGACTAGTCTCAAGGTCACGTTGAGAGGGTGTGCTCGTTGGGGGCCGTGTAACGTCACCAGAACAGCCGTCGTCTTGCCAGGTACCGCCAGTTCTGGCGCCACGACAGAGATGCCCCTGCACACAAATGCAGAGGTTGGACGTCAGTAAGAGGATAGATAACACAAAAATAGAAAGATCTCCTTTCATATCCATGTCAGGATCAACACAAGCCACGTTGTATGAGACGTGTGGGTCATTCTACATGAGAGTACATCGGGATATAAACATGTTGATCACAAAGTATATAAATTATATTATTTTAGTGAATTAGAAACAATATATCTATGTCTAGTTAACAGCGTTGTTTGGCTTTATGGGGGAGGGTAAGGAGGGAATAAAACTAAATATTGAGTCATAAAAACCCTACAAAGTGGAAAAAAGAAAATACAAACCTAATTCCTGCAAGATTGCACATTGGGTTTCATACATTATCTTAGAAAATGTTTTTATTTTCATTAAAAAATAGATAAATGTAACATGTGGCGTGAAGCTGTGGCAACATGGTTGCCCTAAGCAAAGAAATGTTCAAAATCAGAGTTTAAATCTGGATACCTATTTCTTATTTCTTTCTAATTTATTTGTTTTGAACTAAATATTCATGTTAAAAACATTTTGGTTGTGTGAACAGTAAATGTGTCATTTAGTTTTAAATCACCAAATTTCTATAAAAAAATTATCATAACCTGCCTTTGAATTAAATAAAATAATTTCGTGTTATATGCTTCATTTCATTTATTTATTAAACAGGTTAATTAATATTACGATAATTAATGTTTTAATATAAATAGTTGTAATTTTAACTATTGTATATTTTATAGTTGTTGAGGGCCTATTCAACGATAATTAGATCAAAATATCAGCCCTCTCCTTTCTTGATACATAAAGAACAACCGTGTCTTTGACGTTGAAATTGGAACAATACGACTTTAATACTTTAAAATTTTACGCATCGGTTACCGCATGTAGGCCAGTAGATTTACATAAAGACATGGATTAAAATTATATAGAATACATTTTGGTGTCAAATTAAAGGTGTATTTTGTGCAAAAAATTCACCTTTTGATACAATATAATTTACAGCTGCCTTATTAGAAAAATAGTGGACACTTTCAAGTTTTTTAGTTTATTAAAATAAAACTGTTGGCTATACAAATAAATGGCACTGAAATCCACACGGACCTTCTCGCTCTATTGTTTATAAATGGAGACATCTACTCTAAACTCGTAATTTATGTAAAACGAAACTAGCAAACCAAAGCATAAATTGCACTATACTAAAGTAAAACATTTTTTGAGTCCCGGTTTTATATTTTATAAATTCATTTTTAAGAATTAATGTCCTCATTTATATGTTTGGACAAATAAAAGATCGATATTAGGTCCACAAGGGTTAACACTTCGTAATAAAATTTCAATTTCCGATTAAAATTTTCGACATTTAATTAAGTGTTGCACATCTTCAGGTCATCGCATTGCTATTAAATTCTTTATTTATAAATTTTGATTAATAAAAAAATGTAAATATTGACTATCAAGTCTCAAATGGAGATAGATCATTGCTGAACAAACATTTCTACTAAGAGGTTTAAAGATGAATAACATAAACTTTTTGATATAATTACTTGTATTTAACTACTCTATGGCATTGGAGAATTATTGCGTTAAAACAGAATTAGTATCTCTACAACTAAAGCGCACAAAGTTGTGTTAATATATTTGCCAATATCTCCGAAACTAATAGTTTTTTAAAAATATATTTCAAACAAAAGTTTTTTAATTCTAACAGTGCTACAATTTTACAATCAAAAGCTATATATTGTATCTCAAATAGCTGTGGAAATACTGAAATTTCTGGTATTGTAAAGTACCTTAATTCATTTTAATAGGAAAATGAAAATAACCATTTTATTTATAATTTTAATCAACGCCTGGATACAAATGTTAATCAAAATCGATTTTTTTCTCGTTTCGCTTTTTGTTAATCTACTCTTAATTTTAGGGTTAAACAGACACACAGACAGATGGTATTACAAAAACAACTTTTTAGGGTTCGGGGGGTCATGAGACGTCGAGATCCATTAACATTTTGGGTTAGAATATTTGTATAGCTGCAATACCTTACCTTACTTTTAGAAAAATTATTATATATATACATATTTGCATATAAATTAAAAGTTATTGATTTTTTAAAAATGTGTTTCAAATAAAAGATTTGTACTATAAATAACCCTACATATTTGCCAAGATAAGTAATTTCATATCTCAAAGAGCTACGGAGATGATATAAAATAAATGTATTAACGCATCAGACCAGAACTCTTTATGTTATTTTGCTTAAATATTGAGAGTAGCCATTTTAATTGGAATATTAACAAATGTTTAGAAATGAAATTTAATAAATATCGTTGAAGCCGATTGTGAGCAATTATAAGTTTTATTTTTTTGCCCATCAGTAAACTAACCTTAATTTTAGGGTTAGATATCCAATTCCAAAATATCTCGGGTCAACCTTATGAACATCCTAAATACCAAGCTCTAGTCCAATCGGTAAAATAATTTATGCTCTAGTCCTAGGTACAATACATACAGACAGATAGACAAACAGATAGACAGAGGGAAATTCAAAACCAAGGCTTCAACCAAAGATCATGAAAACCATAGAAGATTAATAAATACTGTTTCTTCAAATATTATAGCTACAGGAACTGCGAACATTCACAAAAACAAAACTGCTTCCACAGCCCGCGAGTTCATCATAAGATATCAGATTAAAGGCTGGAATATTAATACCCAGTTTGTTGGAGATGGAAAATAATAAATTTAACGATCATACACCCACGTGCATTACATGTTTGCTCTGCATGTGTAAGAAACATGGATTCCAGTGTGTGGTTGTCTGTGAAAACCACCATGGGGAAGAGTGTTATAAAAATAGGACTTATTGTTGGATTTGTCAGAAGATGATGATTATGATGAAATTAATGCAGGTGGTTTGGTGACAGGGGAAGTATAACTTTATATACCAGTGTAAATAAATGTATTTAAGATGACCATCACTACCCACGATGACGTTTATTTACTTCAATAATATTAAATTGTTCATAATATATTTAATTATCTATGTACCATTACTTAATATTGCTTAAATATTCAATTTCCAACCAAAACCCTCACGATGTACTACCTTTATATAAATTTCTGAAATAGTTTAAATATAAACCATCAATTATATGCTTAACAGTTCATCTTGGAAAAATATGGTATGCAAGCATATTTTTTGTGAACTTTATTGTTCTTTGAATTCAGAAAGACATTACTTTTATTTGGATGCACCGTTTTTTGAAATAAACTGTAAAAACCTAAATGGTCCGTTAATTTTTGAATATGGTGAACGCAAATTATATTGGACCAGGAAGAATTTTTGATCTATTTTCTTGGAGGGGAGGACATCTTGTTTGAGAGAAAAACCTTTTTATCATTAATTAATTCCTGGTCAATGCAAATTTTTACGCTTTTCTACGCGTCTAATTATCGTATACGTAACTATAGTAGCATATTATATTGGATTGCTGGTGACGCAGAGATAATGGTTCAAATACCGGTTGGGTGTAATACAGTCGTTTTCCTTAAACGGGTTCTCACTCCCCCTCAACTTATAGTCAAGTTATATCTCCACTAATACTATACCTTACTCATCTCTAGTCCATGTATTGTAATACATGCACGAGTATGATCCGAACGGATACCAAGATACATGTTGAATGAGCACCAATTTTAAATTGCATACAAAGAGATTGCGAGCTAGAATAACATAGACAAGGAGATAGTGATAACGAGTTTAGTTCACCAACTTATCGACAGCAGCCCCATGCCCGGGTGTAAGGCTACCGTAGCTGAGATACGACCAACCACAACTAGACAATATCTACTCGTAAAAACCTGAGAGTATTTAAAATGTTTTTGAGATATCAGCTTATGTACCTTTCTTGAGCAGTTAAATCAGGAGTCTTACCGTATTTTGAAGCTATTTAGAAAGTAGTTAAGAAACATTATTATTATTATTATTAGCACCGCGTCTTACTACCCGTTCGGGTTATACGCACTTACAATAATGTGTAATGGTAAGGTGATTGTGAGATGAAATGGAGGACCTACAGTTTAACGTGGAATCCGAACCACGGTGGAGGCCTGGCATTCCCCACATGTCTTGTCAGAGGTGAAGGAAGGGTTTGGTAATCAGATAAATCCTTGCCGGGACCGAGGATTGAACCCCGGCCGCCAGCACTGAAGTCTGACACCTTACCCCTAGATCGCCAGGTCACCTACGTTAAGAAACAATTCTAGGTGAGGATATGATTTCTTTAGTTGGTGGCATTTATATTTCTCTCAATTATTAATCACCCCAGGACAGTTTTCTGGTTTCTTGTGTCCCAGCACTATCGTAAATTAAAAATCTAAGCGTTTTGTTTAAATTGTTTGGTGCTGGTTGTGTTTAAATTCTGAGTTTAAATACGTAGTTTCTGATTAATATAAAATATGATTGGATTTGTTTTCATTAGGATATTCCCTCTCAAATACTCTAGGCTCCAAGACTTCACAGCTCACAGGTAGTTACTAAATTGGATTCAGGAAATAATACTTTATTAATAACACTTGAGTTTTAAATATAGATTATATTTTTATTTCAAACAAAGCACTATAGGGATTTTATGATTCATATGATCTATTAGTGCCCATAAAATAAAGCTCATTGAAATTTGATAACCTAAAGACTTTAACATAAGTTTCAATGAAAAACACTAACTGGATAAAACATATAGTTAGGAAAATTTATTAATTTTACAAAATTCGGTTATAAAAGATAATTTCAGAGAAGAGAACTTTCCTTAATCATGAAATTTGAGAGTACAGTACTATGATATATAAACAAACATAACTTATTTTGTGATATCATATTTAACTCAACTTCCATTGACACACATATAATGTTATCCAGTGAGTGCTTAATTTTTTGTATATAATTATGTTAGTATCACAAAAAATTTTCCACTTTTTATATTATTAACTTGGCATAGGTGGGCACACGGGCTAAGGCGTGAATTAAATTCATATAGTTAGCACTAATGGGAATGTCATGGTCTAAATCTTGTCCCCTTTAAATAAACGTGATTTTTCCAATATAATCTTACAAAAACAAATTTAATCTATTTTAATACTATTACTTTATATTCTTTACAGAATCATCATGGATGGGTAATTGGATGTGCTTCCAACTCAATTGGATGGCCAGGATTTAATGCAGAATAAGCACAAAGGGAATTTTATTTTAATTAATATTTGGTAATTCTCTCCTCTAGTTAACAGTGGTGCATTTTACTTTGTTTCAACCGCCTCATTTAGTATGATGAATTAGTTTTATGTGATTTTAAAATATCCTTTATTGGTAATAGGCTTAAAACCCGTCACACGAGATTATTTGATATAAAGTCATGCACGTTATCATTTTATTTAGTTTTAAAAATGTATTCCTTTGTTAAGAAAACTACCAGCTCACTAGAATGAAGGTCTCATATTTCTAAAATAATCTTGTTTGATGACAACACTATTGTATTTATTTTATTATTACCACACACATCTTACGACTCAAAGGAATATGGCCATGAAATTTATCAAATAATAGTTTAAACTTGTACAAAGATCCCCTTCAATATTTTCAAAAGATAAATAATATTACTTCAAAAATTAACTCAACAAAAAATAATTGAGAGCGGTAGATGCAACATTAATGGATATAAGTCAAATAGAGCCTTTATATTTATATACCTTCCAGATCCTTTTAAATATTCAATTTCTATAATGTTACTTTTTGTGGTAAGATTGAGCAACTTTACAGTGGCGCTTCTTTAGATTAAAGGTTTTGTTCAACCAATACTTTTATCGGTTTTTGATAAAAATGTTTAAACTGTTCACCCTGACAGTTAAATGCTGCCCTTGACTCATGTATGTATCCATGAAACTACCCCATATAAGAAACAAGATAGGTAGTATCCAGTATTCTACATAAAGAATGCACAGTACTTATGATCTAATAATGAAACCAGGAGCCAGAGTTTTACTATTTATTTGGCCTTTATTAAGGATGCGATATATCAAATTATAATTTTAATGTATTTGAAAAATAATAAACAGGCACATCATCACTGGCTTGTATCGTAATAGTAAACGTAAGAAATTATAGATTATATATAAATACATATATATAATTACAAATAGCATATTATACATAATATATAATATTTATAATTTATTATATATAATATGAATAAGCTATGAGTAAAACATATTACTATGTAGGGGAGGGTGGGACACAGTGTAACAAAAAAGTTTAAGTTTTTCGTATCTTCCATGTTTATGTAACAAATGAAATGGCTCTTTCTTAAATACATGTTGTTACTCATTGGTTAATAATATAGATGTCTATTGTTTCTATTAACACGATGAATTTCACTATATTTACCGATATTTGTGAAACTGCAGTCTGTCACACTGTACCCCATACCTGGGGCAAAGTGTAACACACTAAAGAGTAAAGCGTAACAATAAAAGAAAGTAGAAATGGTGTTATTGATGTTAAGTATATACACTGATATTTATTCTATAACAATACATTGGTTGTACTCAATTAGAAAATTATTTTTAACCGTAGTTCTTACATGTATATCCTAATCAATGGACGTCTAGGTTATCCATATTAACGTCAAAAAAAAAGATATGGTTTAAATATTTTATTTTGACCTGCAATTAGAGGTTGGGGTAACACCATAGTAATATCTGTATTTGCTACAGAATATATATATATATATCTTGCTCAACTTGAAACATTAACTTCCTGGGATCCTTTACTGATTTTCTAAGATAGCTTATCTCAAAAGCACCATCTTCATCTTTCTATTTTATAATTTTCCCAACATAAATCACTAGTTTTTTCCTTGGAAAAGTGACCAATACATAATCACCACCTTTTGAATCTCGAATTTCTGCAATAGGTTTATCATCTTCTTCATGGCAGTTAATATCCTTGAAGGATGTTAAGACTGGAGAATTATCCTTCTCGTCTATCGTGTCCAATTCTTCTCTAAACAATTTTTTAATGCTTTATTTTCTACAGTTTTTATTTCCTTAGCATTTATTTGCTGTGCACGTTGTGCCAAGCTTTCCTTCACAGGTATATCTGTTGTAATGCAACTTCTTCCCTTTCTCCTTTTGTTGCAAGGTTTTATACTTTCTGCCTTTGGACAGGGCTGATGACCTGTGTAGGAATCTGATAAATATGTTTATTTTCCGTATCCCTAACCAACACCACAGTTTCACTTGCGATTATATTACCTTCTCCTGACGTACAAGGCAATGAGTTACCAATTGTCATCATTTCATTTTGATATTCTGGGTGGTCTGTCACATCACTGCTAAGATAATCATCATCATTAAACACATCTGAATCATAAGGAACTATACCTGTCTTTCTAAAACTAGATATGATGTTTGATAGTGTCATAGATTCTTTGAAAGCTTTCCAAGCACATTAGGTAATTTGGTAAATATTGAGTGGAATGCCAGGATGGTTCAACGGTCATGATTCTATGGCACGATCATAGTGAGACTGAAATAAATGGAACACACTTACATCTAGAGGTTGCATTTTATTACTGCAGGGAGGTGGAATCGTCAATAGAGTCACTCCATTATCCTTGGCAATTTCAATGGCTGCTAGAGCAAACTGGCTTTTATTGCTGTCAAAAATTATAAGTAATGGATTTTCTTTTTAAGAATGAGAATACTTTACAAAATGTTGCATCACCTCCAGGAAAATACTGCTGTTTAACCATACAGATGGCGTAGCAAGTCCTAAGGTTCCTGGGGGTGCACCTTTGATAATGTGTTAATTAAAGTGAACCCTTGGAGATACCATTACAAGAGGAAGTCCAACACCATAAGCGCTGACAGAGCCAGCAAGTAGCAATGAGTGTGCCCTTATCACCACTTGTAGCCGTATTCAATTGTTTAACACCTTTCGGTGAGAGGATCCGTTTTGGTGTTTGTACCGTCGAGTTGCCTGTTTCATCAAAGTTATATATCCTAGTACCATCACTGAAGTTAGTGGTGCGATATAAGATATCATTATCAAGATAAATTCAAACATGTTGTTTATTGGAGGAAGTTGACCTTGATAAACTACAGGGCTCAGGTCGTCGAAGACTGAGACATGGATGTCGATCTCTGAAACTGTACAACTAGTCTATATCGGCCATTTTCTTCTCCAACCAGCACAGAGGAATTTCAAGACTATTGTGTTGAGCCATTTCAAATGTCAAACGCAGAGTTTCCACAGTATCCAATCCATAACACATTTATGGATACTGAACTAAATATGACACCAAAACAACTTCTTGTTCATTCTTAAAAATACGTGAAATGTACTTTGGACACATGCGCATCTCAGATCCCTCATTAGCTTTTTTTTATATATCTGAAATAAAAAAAAACTGTGTTAAAATAAGAGGCCTAAAATAGTTAAGATAAATTTAACACAGTGTTAGAAATGGTTATTGTGTGACTCTTGCTATTTCATGGTTCATGAACAATGTTCCGTAGTTTACATTCTTTGCTGTTACTGCCACTTGGGGTGAGCTCATTCCCTTAGATACCAGATCAAGTGCTGCCCTCATTTCATTTTCGGAAAATAACCCAATATCTGTTTTCCCTTTCCTATGACGAACCATTACTGCAACGGTTCTCTCTAAAACACAAATCAGACATAATTTTTAGGCATATTAATTATTATTATTATTACTATTATATGCATAGTTTAAATGATTACTGCATCAAAATCAAATTAAATATTTTTATATTTCCACCCGACCTTTATGTTATATATTTTCCCTCTAAGAATTTCACAATATTTTAATCTTATTTTTGTAGACTCCATTAGTATAACTTAATATTGATTATATATCTGTTCAAATCCTAAGTTTAAAATATTTCATGGGGCACATGGGTCAGATTACAACATTGTTACACTCTGCCCCATGCCCAGTTGTTAAACTGTGCCCCATAGAGCCTAGTAAAGGTTAGATAAAAATTCTAGATATTTATAGCCTACTTGATGAATGTTAATAGCACCAATATGTAAACAATGAAACACTTTCATTACTATAATATTATAACCATAATATATTATTAACTTAAGGAATAGTTAACAACACAAAATATATAAAAGAAAATACTTTACTTTCCTGAAAACAAAGAGATTGTTTTAAACCAAGTGCACTGCCCACGTACCAATCAGCTTCACATTCAGCTGAACTGGCGGAAAGTGTCAACATAGCTACCGCTAGGGGTTTAGGTCCTGATTTCATCATAATTCACGCGAAATTCAAAATGTTACATTGTACCTCATGTACCACTCTGCCACAGCCTCCCATATATATAGTAAATATATTTTAATATAAAATATAATATATTATATATAAATTATATATGATGTGTACACAATATATAATATACATAAATAAAATATATAATATATATCAATTGTTCATCTAATGAAGATGATGCAAAGGAAGAAATGATAAATATATCAATTTAATGAAAATTAATTCAAATCTTATTTCAGGGGCACATTTTATACATCTTTGTACCTTCTTCTGCCCTCTGATCCACGTATTCAAGTCTTGGTGTCTCTCTTGAATTCTTCCCTTCCTCATCTTCTTCTATAATTATTATCATCAAACTAATAAGTGCTATTTTTCTTAACACTTCCTTATTCAATACCATCTCTTTCCATGATATTCTCAACATTAATCTGTAGCATCATGTTTCAAATGCTTCTTGCATTTTCCTTTCCCCTGCAACATTGGTCCATGTTAAAAACCCATAAAGTGCACTTAAAATTTTATTTGCAAACTGTAGCTGTGCCACCATTTTAATCATGTGAACATATTCAAAGATGGGAATTTTAAACGCGACACTAAGCGTTTAGTATTTCAATATATTTATATATTCGATCTATATTCTAATATATAAAGACCATAGCTGAAAGATGTCATTGCAACATTAACGCATGAAGTTTTTTAGGTTTTAATTTACAAGTTAAAAATAAAATTAAACCTAATCACAGGAATTGAAATAAAAAAAGTTTCATCTGAGCTCACGAATGATCTATCAAAGAAATACCCAGGTTCAATTCCTTGTCTGTGGGCTAGTGTCGTACATCACTAATACCCTATGGTACATTCTGTGATTAACGTGGGAGCCAAGAACAAGTCATTGTGACTATCTTATATAATTAATAAGCTACTGTCAAGCTCACATGTCCATCACAGACTATACCTTCAAATAGAAGTAGCCGAATAGTCGATCGTGACCGATAGCCGCATGTTTGATTGATCACCTTGGCGATCGATTAAAAGTTAGTTAGAGAAAGAGAATGAAAGAGTTTTTTCAGTTGTTTCTTAAATGAATATTATAAAATCTAAATATCGAAATTATCTGATTTATGACCACTTACAATCCTACCTTTGTTTGTGTCAGAGTAATAATGAATCCTCTTTCAACAAAATATACTAAGACTATGCAACCATACTATGAGAAAGTACTTTCTTCAGTGAAATTATACAATATAGTATTGTAATTTAATGAAAAACTCAGTTTCATTCAGTGAAAGGTTTTTAAGCTTTTATACGTACTAAAAAACCAAATGGGTTATTTTATTAAAACCGATAATACAAACAAAGCCAGTCTATGGTTACATAATAGATCACAACAAATTATTTTTCCCTTCTGGAGTAGATCACTAGATACAAACACTTGCCCCTCCTACCCTAAAATAAGGATATATCTATGACCTTGCGCAGTTAATGAATCTAAATATCTAAATAGTTGGGCTCCTTTTAAAATACCGTGTTCAGCTGGTAATTATTTACATGTTTTTAAATAATTTTAATCTATATAATTAAATATATTTTTTTAAAAGCTATCAATAAAAATAATTAGTGTTTGGAACATTGTCAAAAATATAATGACGTCATTTTAAGTACACGAGAATAACGTGACAATCCATTTCTATTGGATTGTGGAAATGGAAGCAGAAAAACAATAAAATATCCGTGTCATGTTATTTATGGGTTCCATAAACCCGACGCCCGCCAGTGTGTTTGTGTCCCCCCCTCCCCTCTATACTAGTCCCCTGAGGACCAAACACAGCGCCGCGACGCGAGTTATCGATCTGAGTACGGCAGGTTGCCTATCAGGGTGTTGTACCACTTATGAAAATTCGTGTCAGCGTGTGTACGTGTGTGTAGGTGATGTGAGATGCCGAGGCCAGACATGACTCGATGAAGAGAATATATCAACTGAAATTGTTTCCACTCCTTAAATTGATGTCATTCCTTACTCATCCCTACAACTTTAAAAATATATATTCTATATCAAATAAAAATGGAACGTATAGATGAATAGTGTAGTTGAATGATAAAATAAATAAATAAAACAAACTTGCTATTACCTATTTGATATATTATTTATGTTGTTGAGATGATTTTAATAAATCATTTATATTTAAAAAGTATTTGATTGACAACCATAGGGTTATTATTTTTTATTTATTTATCTCTTTTACTCTTCTAAAAATGAACCACTGTGAACTAAACCTTCTATACAATAACAATTTGTTGTTTTTTATTTTCCATTTTCCAATTAAAGTTTGATTTATATTCGTGCAGTGAAATATATTTTATGAAATTTTACAAACAAAAACATTTTTAATACTTTAAATAAGCATACCAACAATCATAGAGTAAAATTTTAGAACTAATAAATTGAATTGAAAATTTAAAATAATTTGAAATAATAAGAATTATTTAAAAAAAAGCTATAATTAATTTCTTCTACTCCTTGCTATTCTCTTTTAAAACTCGTAAAAGGAGGAGAAAGCTATAATTTAGTGTGAAATACGCGCATCCCCGTTTAAAAAGATCAGAACGCCCTTAGAATTCATCGTTCAGACTCAAACCTTGACCTCCATGCCATCAGCATACGAGTTTTGGATTGGTTTGAAATTAAATCCGCTTACCCTCAGTTGCGGGTAAATTTTACAAAATGAACTCATCCCTAGAGTGATGAAAGTTCAGGCATAGCTTTTATATTTAAACATAAAAAAAATATTAAAACACAGGAAGAATATTTTAAGTGCCTCAAATTTTGAAACAAGATGAAAGTAATATTTATTTTATACCATACTCTAACTTAGCTTCACAGATTAAATAAAATGATTATAAATTAATATATTTTACATATTAAATGTATAAATAAATGTATGTATAGATATATATATATATATAACAATCTTGGACTTTTTTATATATATATATATATATAACAATCTTGTACTTTATAAAAATGTAAATAATATAAATTGAAGTAGTAATAATGTAAATAATATAAATGGAAGTAGTAATAATGTAGATTAAATTAGACGGATTTATTATTAAAATATAGCAGCCATAATTTATCTATAATATAAATGATGAATACCCTATTTTCATTAAATATAATTAATTAATAGACTAAGGTGTTTACGTAAGATTAAATATTTAATAATAAAGAAAAAGTAATTATATATCTAAGTGAAAATTATTAATTTAATTAGTTAGTTACTGTAGATACTTAAAAAATACTCATATTATATGTATATTTATGGATATGTATTACTACATATATACGTTTATAAGTAGTATCATACCATATATCAATTTATATTTTAATATCTATCTATCTATCTATCACTATATGTTTGCATATATATATATATATATACACAAGTAAATATCTATAAATATCTGTGCACATCTATAATAGAATTAATATATTTCCACGCAATGCATAGTATTCCCATAAATTCTTAAAAACATTAGAAAGAACATAGGATTTCAATAGATTTTTTGAAAATCATATATAATTATATTTTATAAAATTAAAAACTGTTTTAAAATTGTTTACTGATAATCTTTAATCATTTTGTTTCATGGCCGTCACTCGCCTAGCAATATGCAGGAGGAAATGTTGTTCAATTATTAAATATGTTAAGCCTACCTAATTAATTAACAAAATACTAACAATGAAATAAATAGATCTCTCAACAAGTTTCAATTAATTTGTTGAAAAGGAAAAAAACTTTTGACAGCACAATTATACAAAACTTCATAGTAACAAATAAAAGGGTGAAATATTAGAATTCTCTAATTAGCACTGGGTTCTAGTTGAACAAAGCTTATTATATTTTACCTATTATGGACAGTACTATAAAAAGTATTTCCGTAATTTTATACGTCATAATTGATGAGAATAATGCTAAAATCGCATGGAGGCACAGAATTGAACGGTACGAGTATTAAGAGATTTAACGAGAACTGGATATAACAATTATTTACACTTCACGTGAGAACTTTTTTAGAAATTACAATTTAATTAATGACAAATTTGTAAAGGACCGTTGAGATATTCTTAACTCACCATTTATAATTTATTTTATTTAATAAATGATATTTAAAAGCATTGGTTTTCTATATATAAAATATATATTATTTAAATTAATTATCAAGTAGGCACCGAGGTTTTAGTATATTATTATAAGATCAAATTTGAGTATATATGTCATTAGTAGCTACCATAATTGTGTAGAGTCTTTTAATGTGTTGTTTGGAGTTATAATTGGTACAGTTAAATATTTTAAATATTTATATATTAAGCTGAAACTGGCACTGAGATATGGAGGGTATTATCAAATTGACTAAGGCATCACTATAGTCCTGTCTGGTCTCCCAGTGGTGAGTAGACCGGAGCTTATATCCCGGATAGTAATAATAGTCATATTATTAATAATAATATAAAAGGGATCTTAATGTCAATGTTATGTTATTTGAGTTTACTTACAAATACACAAAACAAATCAAACAAGTGATTGGTTTAGAATTTAAATAAATCGAATAATGTGTCATTCGTATACCCTGCGCTGTAGAGAGCTTACCTTGTTCAGTTCCTCTATGGCATAGCTTATAGGGTAGGACCATAGTGTAATCCATCAAGGGAAAGACGTCTATCTTTCAGAGTAAAGAGGAGTGTATATAAAATAGTAAAATAGTATGACATAACAAAAACTGGAGCTAAATACAAATAATATGACATAACAAGAACTGGAGCTAAATACTAATAATATGACATAA